>ML309172.1:0-42891 GCA_005239505.1 Nicotiana paniculata | reverse complement strand
AAATTCTTCTAATATAATGGACAAAGTGAGGGTTAGAGGGAAAACTATATGTTAAGCACATAATAGTAACCATTTTTTTCAATTCTTCACGATCTTTATTTGGATCGTAATATAAAATGCCACCGGTAACAGTGTTAATTCCCGGTTGAACTAGATTTGACCCGGTACTAGGGTTAACCTGAGTACCTACACTTGTCCCCTCTTGCTGAGCTTTCATTTGTTGAAATCTAATTTTAACATCAGGGTGTTTCAATATGTGTCTACTCAAACAACCCATACCACCACGATGGTCATTAAATTTATGAGACATCAACAACCCACAAGTTTTACACTTAGCCTTATTTTGATCTCTTAGTTGAGTAAAAAAATGCCAAACAAGAGATGTTTCGGCCCGTTTAGAACGTTGACTATTAAAAGTAGGGGTTACTATAGGAGGGTCACCCGGGGCATCATTTGGATTATTATTAGTTTGGTTAACAAGAGGACTAGTAGGTGTATCATCTAAAGCGGGTTGAGTTTCATCTAAATCTTCATTTTCCTCATCATTTTTGTAGATAGTTGGATTACCATAAAGAGCATTCATATATTCATCATCTAATTGTGAACTTGGTGTAAGATCATGTATAAACTGACTATCAGTAAATTGAAAACAAGGGTTATCAGTATCAAAAATAATAGGTGGGGGAGGACGGGTAAAAGATCTACGTCGGGGAGCCGGGGGAGGAGTACTAGCTTGGCCACTAGATTCACCGACTTTAGATTTTCCCTTACCACTAAACATTTTTTTCAAAGAAAATGCCATATTAATTATAATTATACAAACTAAAACAAACAAAACTATAATATTAAAACTTATGAGTTGGAACGAGTTTACCGAATTGACGAACAACTTCTTGAAAATTGTATAATGTTGAAGACTTGAAGACTTCGATTCACCAACTTCACAATTTTTCACAATTTGCAATAATAAAGTAAGCAATAGTAGAAGAAAATTAGAGAGATATTGATAATTTTGTGAGTAAAAATGAAAGAATGAGGGGGTATTTATAGTTGAAAAAAGGGAAAAGTGTAATTATAAAAAGTTTGGGGTTAAAACAAAGTTTGGGGGACAAATGGCTAATTTTTAAACATGCCAAACAGCTCTTTTGAGGCTCCAACGACTAGATTTTAAAAATCTGGCCCTTGGCCATTTTTTTTAAGTTTTCGAATTTTTACCGTTGGGCCCGCTTGGCCCGGCCCAGGCCCGCCTGCCGAGCCCGGGCTCACGGGTCAAACACTTAGAACCGGGCCCCCACGGGCCTAAATCCCCCCAAGCCTGGACCCCCCACGGGCCGACCCGTTTAGCCCGCTAGCCCGTATAGCCCGCGGGCCCGAGTCGGTCTCGGGTTGGGCTTGGCCCACCTGCCACCCTTGCTCACAACCCTCACACAGTAGCCCACTCAATACCGCATATGGATCTCAGGCCCAGGGAAAAGTCCATCCCGTAATGTACATAATCATTGGTGACCGTAGTCACTCCGTACTGAGGAAAAAGGCCAATCCGGCCCCACGGAGAAAGTCCATCTCCGGAATACAGCACTCGGACAAGATCCATGTCCAGGGACGATCCATCCCTCACATAACATCTACTTCAGACACGATCCATTCCCAGGGAAAATCCACCCCTCACATAATATCAGCTTCGGACAAGATCCATGTCCAGGGAAGATCCATCTCTCACATAACATCATCTTCGGACAAGATCCATGCCCAGGGAAGATCCATCCCTCATCATCAATGCGCTCACTGGGGGTGTAAAGACTCCGGAGGGGCCCTAGTGGCCCAAGCGCCATATCAAGCCAACGAAGGCATGATTTAATATCGCTGCGGTGTGTAGTCCGATCTCATAACTGTCTCAATAACAGGTTCTCCGCCTCACTCAGTCATTACTCTTCAGTCTTACTCACATGGATCACAGATGCCTCCATCAACCTAACACAATGATAAGTATGTATATAATTAACAATACTGAGACTGAGATATGAAGTGGTATGCTATAACATGACTGAGTATATGGAATCAAATAATCACAAAATGAGACAGTAATATACGACCACTCGGGTCTCAGCATTTTCGGCGTGAAGCCTAGTATTTATACTTAACATGATTTCTAACAGGTTCACAATTACAACATTAATAGAAGCACAGATATCATCAGGGAATAATCACTAAGCGGTGCCATAGGATAAGCCAGGCCACAAATACTCGGTGCACGCCCGCACGCCCGTCACTTGGCATGTGTGTCACCTCAACAATAGTCATAAATCATTTAGCTCGGGGTTTCGAACCCTCAGAATCAAGTTTGGAAATGTTACTTACCTCAAAACCGACTAAAATACTATTCTGCAGTGCATTTGCCTCTAAATTCGGCCTCTGAGTGCTCCAAATCTAACAAGTTCAGATTTTTATCATCAAATTACGCTTAAGGAATGAATTCCAATTGAAAAATACCAAATTTAGCTCAAACCCCGAAATTAGCTAAAACCATTCAAAAATGGTGTTAAAATAGGTTATGGTCGCGGAAGGGTTTAATTATATATTGCACAGGTCCGGACACTGTGCATTCGCGGTGAAAAAAATTTACCAGCCCTTATTTAACCCTATGCGATCGCGGTCTCCTCTATGCGATCGCATAGAATAAATTTTCCAACTCTTCCGGATAGCCTCTAATATAATGGTTATAACTTCTTATAAGAAACTTCAAATTACAATTCTCTTAACTTTATGAAAACTAGACATCAAGAGCTACAACTTTTGTTTTTGGATCATCTTCAAATTCTTTATAGATTATGAGTTATAAGCTTCCAAAGTCGGGATAGTGCAACAGAAATTTTACTCTGTGCGATCGCGGGAAGCCTTGTGCGATCGCACAACACAACTAGATTTTTCCAAATTTTCTATGTGCTAACACATCCAAATCAATGCTATCGCACTGTACACCCCTGAAGCCAAAAACCAGCAACTAGAAATGGCCTAGAAATGGCCCGAAACCACCCGAAACTCACCCGAGACCCTCGAGACCTCAATCAAAACATACCAACACATCCCATAACATCACACAAACTTAGTCGAGCCTTCGAATCACCAAAAACAATGCAAAAACCTATTAACTTTGAAATTTCTAAATTCCACCAACGATGCCGAAACTATCCAAAACGTATCCGATTGACCTGAAATTTTGCACACATATCCAAAATGGCATTACGAACCTGTTCCAACTTCTCGAATTCTTTTCCGAACCCGATAGCCTATTTTCCATTGCCGACCGGAAATCGCCAAAAACTAACTTTCGCCAATTCAAGCCTAATTCTACACCGGACATCACAAAAATATTCCGAATACAGTCCTAAGTCCCAAATCACCTAACAAAGTTGTCTGAGCCATAAAATCCGCATTCCGAGGTTGTTTACCAATAAGTCAACCCTCAGTTGACTTTTCCCATTTTAAGGCTATTTTTAAGACTAAATGGATAAATTCTCACCACAACCATTTCGATTCCGAGCCTACCAACTCTAACACATCAAGAACAGTATAACCAACCTATGACAAGTCAATAATAGTAATTTTTAATGAAAGTTCTACGTAACGACCGACCGGGTCGTTACATTCTCCGCCACTTAAACATACGTTCGTCCTCGTACGTGCCTAGAGTTGTTCCAAACACTACCAAAATTGCAGTGTAACCTACCATGCACATATTCGGAGGTGATCCCACATCACTCTACCCCATATAAATCTAATATCACAACACAGTTAAAATTTAGAAATCCAATCTTGACCCATAAACCTTAGAACTACATTTTCACTTCTGAATCAATTTACAATATCAAAATCCCACAACTATAAACTGAATAAGTCTGGGCATACTGTAACAAGCCATAACCGCAGATGAAATCACATAATACACCGTGTGACTCAAACACCCATAGAGATAACTCCTAATCATAATAGTTGCTCAGAGCAACCCAATACCGGTACATAACCTCTTATCAAGAAATTCCCCGCTCTTACACTTTCATATACTGTCGATGACAGAAACACATAGAAACTAACAGCCGTTCGTCCGATCAGTCGGACATGAAGCTCCCCTTCCCAAAGAGAAATTATAGAAAATTTCTAAGCCGACTCCTGATATTTATCCTTCCAACTATGCTGTAGACAATTCTGACAATATTCATTCTAGGTCCAATGACCCTTCTGACATGACACATCAATACAATTCGAAGCCATAACCTGTGCAACTCGTGCACTCAACAACAACATCCCAACGTAATCAAATTATATAAAAGAATCACACGAGAGGACTATCCTTCCATTCACAATTACCCTCACAACATCATGCTAAAAGCCTAATACACATCATAAAAATCAAAACACACGAATCCAATACCAAAGGTCATACCCCTACATAATTCCGCTACACTGAGTGATCCCAACGAAATGCTAGTCCACATGAAATACTTCAAGCCACCAGTAGATATCATTTACTTAGTCATTTGAAACTGCCAATGCCGCCTAAGAATTTTGACCTTCCTTCAGAACTGAATCGTGAATTCACACATGCAGATCTCGACTCTACACAACGTACCGCATACACAATGCCATCCTATGATAAATATGGAAACTTCATAACCCCTTCCGAGCCACAAGAAACTACGTACCCAACTAGCTAAGAACTTACATTTGATCCCATCTAGAAGCAAAATCACTATACCTCTCATGCTCCTCACGCCAGTAGAAAATACACATCTCTAATTGTGGTAGAAACCATCAGGAACTATTCGAATCCCACTTGTACAACACGCAACCGTCAGAACTGAATCTTCTAACTCAACCATGCTACGCAGGTCGCCAACACCCAAGAGCATTACTAGGAAACACATGTAGAAAACTCATTACCTCATAAGCACCCAAAGAACCAACCATATCCCTTACCACATCAACACACAAGGGAGTAACTCACATCCCCAAGGAAACCAAGCAAACTCCTACTTTACGCATACTACTTCCTTTACAAATAACAACTCAATCATGCAAAGAGACTCATATCCCCATAGAGTATAATACAACCTGTATCCAGAATTGTTTTCCGTTACTCGAGTCATTCTCATCTCCACCTCTGCAGGTCATAACTGATCCACCAGTATACCCCAACTAAAACCAATACTGCATATCATTGGGCAACCAACAAATCATTAGCAGACTCCCCTACTGCCGATCGAAAATTGCCAAAAACTAACTTTCGCCAATTCAAGCCTAATTCTACACCGGGCATCACAAAAATATTCTGAATACACTCCTAAGTCCCAAATCACCTAATGAATCTATCCGAGCCATAAAATCCACATTCCGAGGTCATTTACCAATAAGTCAACCCTTAGTTGACTTTTCCCATTTTAAGGCTATTTTAAAGACTAAATGGCTAAATTCTCACCACAACCATTCAGATTCCGAGCCTACAAACTCTAACACATCAAGAATAGTATAACTAACCTATATCAAGTCAATAACAGTAATTTTTAATGCAAGTTCTATGTAACGACCGACCGGATCGTTACATTTAGCTATGTACGGACTCTCGTCACCTTGTGCGTACATAGCCCCCGCAATAAGTAGCACATATCAAATACATCACCTAGGGGTAGTTTCTCCCTCACAGAGTTAGACAGGAGACTTACCTCGTTCCGAAGTTCCATAACCGGCTCCAAAGCCTCTCTAACAACTCAAACTGATGCCCGTCGATGTAAAAACTAGTCAAACAAAGTGCAAACCTATCAAAATATACTCTAATACCCATAATAAATCAATTTAAGCAATTCCCAATGCTTGAAAAGTCAATAAAATCAACCCTCAGGCCCACGTGCATTCCGAAAATTTTCAAAGATAAACTTTACCCATAATACCACGAACTCAAATATATAATGTATTCCTAATTTCATGTTCAATTTCATGGTAACTAATTTCTAGGTTTCTTTCAAAATCTCACAATTTCTACTAATTTCCATGGTTAATTCCTTGTAGAATCCATGTAGTTAGCTAATAATATGTGGGAATTACTTACCTTGCATTAGATGATGAAAATCTCTCATTGAAGCTCTCAAAAATCACCCAAACCAAGAGAGAAATGAGTTAAATGAGCAAAATTCTGATTTAAAACAATCTGCCCAGGTTCACATTGGCAGAAAAAAAACTTTGCATTTGTGAATGAACAGTAAACTCCAATGAATAGTGTTCGCAATTGCGAATGAACAGTGCCTCACCAAAAACCAGCAAACCCAGACTTCTCCGAAATGATCCGAAACTCATCTGGAATCTCCCGGACACAAACCATATATGAATTTCATTTATAATACACGCTACGGACCTGCTCGCGCACTCAAAACACTGAAAAGAGGTCGTCTTGACCCAATATTGACCATGATCAAACTCTAAATTTCTTAACTTTACTAGTCTCTCAACCAATGATCTAAAATACACCCAAGCCCCTCGAGACCCCGTCAAATCATACCAACTAGTCCCAAAACATGATACGAACTTAGTCGAGGTCTCAAATCACATCAAAACAATGCCGAAACTACGAATCGCGCCTCAAATCGAGTTATGAGTTATGAAATTTCCAAATTTTATAATTTGCGCCGAAGCGTATCAATTCAATCCAGAATGACTTCAAATTTTGAGTCATAAATGACATTACAGACCTATTCCCACTTCCGGAATCAGAATTCGACCCCGACATCAAAAAGTCCACTCCCGGTCAAACTTCCCAAAAAATCATAAAATTCCAACTTTTTCCAAATAATCGCGAAAAGACCACAGACCTCCAAATCCACATCCAGACGCGCTTCTAAGACGAGAATCACCGTACGGAGCTATTCCCAGGCTCGGAATCCCAAACGGACATCGATAACATCAAAATCCACTTCAACCCAAACTTATGTAATTCATTTAAAATGCCTACTTTCCACAATAAGTGCCGAAATTCTCCCGGGTCATCCAAAACCCGATCCATACATATGCCCAAGTCCAAAATCATCATACGAACCTACTGGAACCTTCAAACCCCGATTCTGAGGTCGTTTACTCAAAAGTCAAACCTTAGTAAATTTTTCCAACTTTAAGCTTCCGAAATTATAATTTTCCATCTGAATCAACTCTGAACTTCCGTAATTGAATTCTGACCACTCGTACAAGTCATAATACATAAAGTGAAGCTACTCAAGGTCTCAAACTGTCGAACGACGCGCGAAAGCTCAAAACGACCGGTTTGGTCGTTACATTTTCCCCACTTAAACATATGTTCGTCCTTGAACGTGCTAAGGACTACTCCAGAGTTGTCCAAAATCACTGTTTAGCACCTCGTGCACCTACTTGTGCCACCACAACCCAGTTGAGCACTTTAGCTCGATGCAGACTGAAGATTCTCCTTTTTATGTAATCAATAAGCCTTAGAACAAAATTCCAACATCCGAAATTCTCCACCAGAACCGATTCTAATATACGAACACCGTATCAATCTCCAGAAGCTTAACCAACAGATGATCAAGCACCCACGATAATGCCACAATGAATATCATAAGTCTGTTGCCCATAATTGCATCCTCTGACTACAATAACTGCATTTTCACGAATTCGATGCACGTAATACACCTCATAACACATATAAGCCCTGTTTCAACTCTCGCAATACTGCCACGACGAAAGAGATGTGTAGAAGATCATAACCATCTGCCGAATCAACAATTCATGGAGTTTTCCCTCCTGAAAAGAACCATTAATCCATTTTGAACTCAATAGTGACACCTTCTCTTTAATATACTCTGCATACCTCCGATTTTACTGATCCCATGCTCAATAATATCATCTCACCTAGTACAAGATGCTTCAGCAATAAGCCACCTCAAACACTGACTGAAATCCCACATGATGCCATTAATGCACCAACAAGCTACAACTCGAATATGACACCTAAGGAAGAACAAACTCTGGAAGAGAACTATCTAGCTCGCGTAATGAATAAAATGGCCATCAAACACCATGAGCTCTTCTCCGGGAATGAGAAACAAAATACACAATAATAGATATAGGGAACTGACACAACATCGCACTGTTGCGACATGCAACCCGATCCACACATGATACCATTGCGGCATGCAACCCAATCCAAACATGATACTGTTGCAGCGTGCAACCTGATCCAAACAACATACCCGCGGTGGCAGGCCACCCAATCCATAAATGCAATAAACAAGGAGGTACTCATCAATTCATAATTCTTATACATACGAAATATCCGAATACTGACCACGAGCACACTAAGTGCAAAAATACAACCCAGAGGAGTCGAATAGTGCCATATGCTACAAAACCCAAGCACAACTAAGGTGAAGTAAACAACCTGCATCTCGAGAGTCATCTTGCTCATATAACACCACAAGCTGCACGAGACCACAATACATGTGAGAATAACCAATCCGTCTCACAACCCATATGGCACAATAGAGTATTACATGGAATAGCTTACGACGGGAATAACATCTAATGCCCGAAGACTCCTCCATAAGAAATGTTATGCTGAATGAACACACCTGGTCTGGTGTAGAGCACACACCCACATTTAGACCCACAAACGGACCTCAAGACGATTTTGATCATACCGTACTGGACTAGTAACCTTTCAAGGATCCAAAATGACCTATCCATGACACACAAGAACATCCGTCAAATCCGGGACAAACTCACACGGTCTACAGCCCAAGGAATAGAATGCCTCTCAAGCATAAACCCTCACATTATCGATAGTACCATAACATCCATGCTTGGTTTCAATATTTAACAATCAAGTAACTAACATGCCACACTTAAAAAAATCTATCTGTTGAATACGCTCCCATGACCTTCCATACCAGGTAGCAAGGTCCGCACGTCCATACCACCAGCCGTTCTAATTCTGTAAAGTGAATCAAAAATCCGCAAGTCAATACACAAAGCCTCTTCCGCAGAATACCATTATCAGGTGACACTAAAGAAAATGCCAGCTTACTATGAACATTTGAATTCCCCCTGCTCATCCGAGATCGTGACATATATCAACATCGAACCGCGACCTTGACCTTTAACTTCTAGTCCTCATGCCGCTACACGATAATACATGTATTCATAACACTTGAACGACTAATGGAATAAACACTCCATTGGCTAGAAACCTTTCACTTAGCTCATTTCGTAAGAACCAATGCAACACACAACTGAATTCTCAAACCATAGAAAATAGAAACCTCAAGTCGAGATCTAACCCACCATAGACCTTCCGGAATCCATTTACACAGCAAAGCCATTTGAATAAAATACCTCCCCAATCAACCAAGTTGTGGTGGAACTCAAGCCCAAGTGTACAACTACAAACTACATGTATAACTTCACACGCTGAAGGAACTGATCATTGCCACAATCATGTTAATTCGACCATTACTAACTGAACTAACTTCTTCGAATTTACTCTAGACTTGCCCTAGAAATAATAATATCTCCATTCTAAAACATAACGAACTCAGTTCGCACTCATATCGAGTGACCCGAATCACGAGACCACATCGCCTCGATACTCATGAACCATCTCATACCCTTCTCAAGCGCACAATAGCATCTCCAACTAGCACACCCTTTCTGCAATACCTTCTATGGATCCGAAGCTATTTCTCCCTTACCTCCAATACTGCACCACAGACCCGATGATAAAATAGAACACTCCAAGTCACTTTCCTAATCAACTACAAAAATCTGATTCTTAACCACACAATGGACAGGGGAATCCTTAGGCACTGCACTTTAATTCTTGAACCCACTAGGACCATTGCTGAGAGTCACCCACTCTGACCTGGTCTTGAATATGACCAAAGTCCAATGCCCTGCTAGCATATGACCACCCCCTCAAATAAGCAACCAGATGAATTTTTTTCCTTGTACATCACATCTACAAGATGCATAACCTCTAAGCCTTCCTAAAACCTGAACATGAATTGACAAGGCCAAATATAGCACACATCCCTTAAATCCTTTGCTCGAATTATCACTGGTGTTTTCTTTCCTTAGTCATAATAGACCACCCATACACCGATAACAAAAAATTGCACAAGCAGACAACCACGCGATCCAATCATAGATGGTGGGGCTCCCCCACTTAGCTTGAAGCGATAATTACATAATCCTAGAACCCACCAAGATTCCTCCTTCCTAATTACCATGATCTCACACAATTAACCTGCCAAACTTCTTGTAGTTTCTTGTTAGAATTTTCATGAACCATATGAATTATCAACCATAATTGCACTCGACTTTCTGTCGGGTAGTAGGTAGAATTCTTCATAGAAATTCATCAAAATCACGCAACCGCTATCCTTCTCACATGAGATAACCCACATGTGGATTCCCAAATCACTCTAAATCTTTCTCAAGTCAGGTGGCTATCCCACCACAGAATCCATATGCTACTCTGCCACTCCCACTTCGAGTAAACCATCTCCTTAAAGCAACTTCTCGACCTCTACTTTTCATACTTTACCTTCTAGGCATTCAACCACCGCGAGACACCTCCCGTCGTGTCATTCCTCATCCTTCGTTACCCAAATGCTTCCTAAAATCAAAATTTATCTCTGTAGCACCTGAACTAATATATTACTACCAACTCTAAACCTCCTATAATCTCATCTTTCTCGATCCATAAATATTAGAAACACCGATTCGATCCAGAAATCGCTACACACCACTATCTCTGACAACCACTTCTCAGGCACCTTTTAACAACACTCTGCCCCGTAGGCGAAACCAAGAGGACACAACAATGGCAAACCGTAATACTTCAAACAAGGACAACTACACTACATCACAAATGAAAATTCTACCACGTTCGAAATTACCAAGTCTCTTTACTCCATCAACCCAAACCTGGACATTCACAGTCCGATTACTTCTCCTTTGCTGGAATTAAACGTTGAACCTCTAAATCATGCGCTGAGAAATTCTCCTTTCAAGTCATTCACTATGTCGGCATGTAAACGAGCACCCCACCATTACATCAATACTGTGAGATAATAACTCATGAACATCATAGCAACATGTGCATATCCTCAAACCATCAGAAATACAACTATTGCGCTGAAATGACAGAACATCCTTCTGCAAGAAGACGATAATAACTTGCTCGAATGCACAGGGGAAACATCCTGCTCCACGTCTGAAGTACCACTGCAACTCCTCGGTGCCCTATTGACCAAGCATTCAACATCATATAAGAATGAGTAGGAAGTAAATAAAGGCATAAGCCTCAAAGGAATCAAATTGCATGATGAGGAATCAAGAAGGGAAATGCTCCTAACAACCCTGTAGCCTCCCGAAGATAAGTACAGAACCAAAATCCACTAAGGTCGTGATGAATCCTAACACCGCCCTCAGTAAAGACAACGGTGAATGATTAACTTAATTACTTCTTTTAGTATTTGAAATAATAATTTTCTTAATTAAAGAGTATGAAATAAAATTTACAGGGTAAGTGATAATATTTACACGAACTACAATAATGAACAATCCCGTTAGAACCCCCAAAACTCGGTGTCACAAGTGCATGAGCATCTATTAATGTACAACAATGATACAACATCCGTCTAAAATACAAGCTAGACAGGGAATATAAATAACTCCAATGGAGACTCTATATGCTGCGGATCATATCAAGGAAGTGCAGCTCACCGTAAAGTCCCCGCAACAGTCGCGCCACTGCACCCAGAGGATCACAAGAAACATATATGTATACCTGCACAATAAGTGCAGCATGAGTACGTAAATCAACGCGTACCCAATAAGTATCTAGCCTATCCCCAGAGAAGTAGTGATGAGGGATCGACATCGACACTTACTAGTGGTCCAATAAGACAGATACAGTAAGAAGTATACAAATATGGGGTAGAGTAAAATAAACGAGATTAAACAAGTTTAAATACGTGGTACAGTCCTTCTATCAACAATTAAACTCAAACTCTCGATTAGCAGTTACCTCCTCCCCGNTATATATATATATATATATATATATATATATATATATATATATATATATATATATATATATATATATATATATATAATGGACTTCACCAGATAGGTCGTCATAATTGAAATCAGGAACACTCCCAGATACACTGGCTTTTTGACAAATAATACGCACGATTCCATAGGAGTATTTTAAAGAAATGTCGAGGCGTACGATCCGATTCCATCATAATTTGGTATATAACCATAGATACATCTATTATATTGTCGAGGCGAATGAGAGTGTTGTACATAATCCTGTCGAGGCGAACAACCCGATCCCATAAGATGTGTGCATTGCCGAGGGTTGAACGACATGAACCATAGATGTATCTATCCTGCCGAGGCGAACGGCCTAATCCCATTAGAATAAGAAGCTTTGACGGGTACTCAACCCCACTCACGAAGGGACATCTGAGTTATAAGGAGCTTTGAGGAAACCTTTCGATGAGAACGCATAACACAGGAGAAATTCGTAAGAGGAGTAAAATTATTCGTGGCTAATCACGAAGCCCGTCAAATCTCTACAATAGCGAGTCTATCGCTCTACAGAAGTCTAGTCTCAAGTCGTAATGTATCATAAATGAATTTAATATGCAAGGGACTGCTCAGATAGTACAACTGTAGCATGGTGTGAACCTAAGTCTACCCAAATAATAATATGGATTTAGCTACGTATGGACTCTCGTCACCTCGTGCATATGTATCCCCCACAACAAGTAGCACATATCAAATACATCACCTAGGGGTAGTTTCCCCCTCACAGAATTAGACAGGAGACTTACCTCGCTCTGAAGTTCCATAACTGGCTCTAAGGCCTCTCTAACAACTCAAACCGATGGCCGTCGATCCAAAAACTAGTCAAACAAGTTGCAAACCAATTGAAAATATATTCTAGTACCCATAATCAATCAATTTAAATAATTTCCAACCCCGCTCGAAAAGTTAATAAAGTCAACCCTCGGGCCCACGTTCTCGAATTCTGAAAATCTTTAAAGATAAACTTTACCCATAATACCACGAACTCAAATATATAATGTATTCCTAATTTCATGTCCAATTTCGTGGTAAAAGTCCAAAAATATTAATTTCTAGGTTTCTTTCAAATTCTCACAATTTTTACTAATTTCCATGGTTAAATCCTTGTATAATCCATGTAGTTAGCTAATAATATGTGAGAATTACTTACCTTGCAATAGATGATGAAAATCTCCCCTTGAAACTACCCAAAACTCGCCCAAACCAAGAGAGGAATGAGAAAAATCTCGATTTAAAACAATCTGCCCAGGTTCGCATTTGTGAATGAACAGTAAACTCCATTGAACAGTTTTAACAGTTGTGATGAACAGTGTTCGCAATTGCGAATGAACAGTGCCTCACCAGAAACAAGCAAACCCAAACTTCTCCGAAACCATCTTGAAACTTATCCGGAACCTCCCGGACATAAACCATATATGAATTTCAATCATAAAAAACGCTAGGGACCTGCTCGCTCACTTCAAACACTGAAAAGAGGTCGTCTTGGCACGATATTGACCATGATCAAACTCTAAATTTCTTAACTTTACTAGTCTCTCAGCCAATAATCCAAAATTCTGAGGTTGTTTACTCCAAAGTCAAATCTTAGTCAATTTTTCCAACTTTAAGCTTCCGAAATTAGAATTTTCCATCCGAATCAACTCTGTTTCCCGGAATTCAATTCCGACCACGCGTACAAGTCATAATACATGAAGTGAAGCTACTCAAGATCTCAAATTGCCGAAGGACACGCTAGAGCTCAAAACAGCCGGTCGAATCGTTACAAAACTATTATTCTTTGAATTGAAATTATATATGTCGGCAGTGTAAAGAATCTTTACACTAGCTATCAATGTGATTTGACATGTTATAGAAGATCAATTACCATTTAGTTTAGGCTACTAATCAATGTTTATTATATAGGAGTATATTTTACCTTCTATCACCTTTAAAGTACATAATAATGAAAATATTATTTACACGTTGATGCATAGTAACTAAAATCCATAATATATCAATAACAACACTGATAGTGTTAAACTTAAAGACCAAATGTGGAGAGACCGAGGACTGCTTTTTGAAATTCTTCTTTGACTTTTTGCTGGTTAAAATTTTATTTAATCGATGTCCATGACGACAACTTTTTTATTGAAATAAAATTTCTTTTTATTTCTCATAACATGCATGTACAATTGACTTTTCGCTGGTTGAGATTCTGTTCATGTTGCAGGGAATGTTAAAAACTTTATCATAGATCCTATATATGCACGTCCGACTTAGGAATTTATTCTTTTGTTGTTTCCTAATTCTGATTATCTTGTTATTTAATTTGTGAATGGAGTAAAGTTTCAATGCTTATTAGATCTTGTGTTAACACCACCACAAATTCTATCACCCATTTATTACCTATACGAACCTCCACAAAGTTCTTTTTGGAACAATCTTGGCACCTTTCTGTTTTTGAACAGTAGAGAGTGCCAATAGGGACATGATCAGATGAAGATATTATTTATAATTATTAAGTCGTTTAGGTGCATTTACATATCCTAATTGAAAGTAAACCAAATGGCATGGTCCGCTTATAAAATGTTCTTTTGCTTCAAGGACATCTTATTGCAATCTTTCAGATTCTTAAGCTATACAAGTCTAAATTGGCGTGGTGTGTGGAAAGTTCAACTTTTTTTGTTGCTCTAGTAGATGTGCCTATTCTACAGGACAAAGAGCTACATTTTGCTTTAGCTTCTAATAGTCATTTTGGAGAAAGTTCCAACGTTTTCTTTTGTATCCTTTTTTTCTTCTAACAGACAGCATAAGTCCAAATTGGGATTGAGTGTGTGGGAATAAAGTCCAACATAGAAACTGTCTTTCTTTTCTCTTTGCTTTATCATGCGAGATAAGGGAAACTTTTATTTTGTTATATCATCAGGGTAATGATCCATCAACCTGTNAGTGAGGGGGGGGGAAGGAAGAATGGAAAGCCCTCACTTTATTGATGGGACATTTTGATTCCCCTTTTCCTCTCATCCTCCCCCGGTTCTGGTTCAGGAAAGGGTCAACGCAAGGATCTTATTTCGAAGCAATCTCTGGAGTTTTCCTGTATCCGAACAGGTCTTGCAAGAAAATAGGATTTCATATTGAGTAAAAAGAAAAAGAAACTACATATAAAAGTTGGATACCCTTAATAGTGTGAGATTTATTGGGGGAAACCGTGTGAGTTTTGGCCCAAACGGACGATATCACATCATATTAAAAGTTTCTTTGTGTCATTTTTGTCCAACAACCGATATTAAAATCAGGCATACACAGCTTTTGGACTTCGGTGATCTCCAAATTAGCCCACGAATAATGATAGTTTAAAGGAGAGATTGTTGGGTGTGTGTGAACAAATCCCACACAGAAAGTAGAAAAGCAAAAAGAAATTAGTTATAAAGAGGTGGATACTTTTAATGGTGTGAGGTATCTTGAAAAAAATCGTACGAACTTAATTCAAATCGGATAACAATGCACCATGTTAAAAGTATCTTTAGACCTCTTTAGTCCAACAATCAGTGCCACTCGTTTTGCCTTTGAACTTCTTTGCATACTCTTTCAGAAAATTTCTTGTAAATGGCAGGCAAGGAACTAACCTTATTTCTTACCTCTTATTTTTTTATTTTAATTATTCATTTCATTTCACATCCAAATTCCATCCAACTGTCCAACAAGTTTCTCCGGGAAGAACAGAAAAATGTCGCATTATTTCATCTCAATTTAGTTTTTATTTATATTTTAATTGAATCTACCTACTCGGGCTTTCACCTCCCTGGTGGCATGGAGTTTGGCATTGATGTTTTAGACGTCAATACCACACAAGAAGATAGGTTAATTTGTGTGATACCCAATTTTCGAGTGCTGTCTCAATAGAAGAACCTGGTTCTTCTTGGTGTTCCAACTACTACTGTTGCGGAATAATAAAAGCAGTAAAGTAAAAACACAAAGATTTTACGTGAAAAATACCTGGCTCAAAAGATGAAAAACCCATGACCTACTCCTCAGTAGGATTTCCTCAAACTTTTCACTAAAACTGTGAGCCAAACGGACTTACAAAATAAACTCTTTTGTAATCCTACGACTAACTCTAATCCTTTTGTAGTAACTAGCCCCTAGCTAATTTCTACAAGTTTCAAGTTAACTCTAACTTGAACAATGCGTACTTATTATAATTGCTTCTATGAAAGCTGAAAAAGATACAATATTAAAACTCCTACTACGACCAACTTGACTCAATGATAAACAGATGGAACTGGTTCTTCTAGCTGGTCTGTAGCCTTTGTGTCGCACAGTAATTCTGCTTGCAAAATATCTGGAAATTTTTCTTTCAGATCTTGATTCAATTCTGCACTTGTGCGTTCTTTTTTCAAGCAAGAATACTTCAATTATTTATAAAGTCAGTTGAGTTCTGGTCCGACTCTACCTGGGAGAACAAGTTCTTATCAAACTCAACTTCCTTCCTTCATTTTTGTCCTTCCTCAATTGAACTTCTATTCTTTCATCAATTTGTAACCTTTTCGCATTAGAAGATACTCTTCTTGTTCATTGGTACTTCACAATCGCATTCATCTCCTATGCATATAAGGTTTGTGTGCCAACTCGTCAGGTCAAGTATGTGTGCTCTGATGGACCTGGTTCAACTGGTCAGAGCACACAATCTTCAAAACTATGCAGTGACTTGGGTCAATAAATTCCCTTTTTTGATGATGACAAACTCTGTGCTTCTCCTTGTATATAACTCAAACACTTTGTATGTCCTTTAAGCATTTATCATAGAGAAACCAGGTTCATTAGGTTATAAATATCACTAGAAATATAAAAGCATTTTTTTCTTCCCCCTTTTGGCATCATCAAAAAGTTTGCAAAATGATAAACTCACCAGTGTTGTTAACAATTACTCATGTCCATTAAGGCTACTGCAGGTGAACACATGATTAATCATCATAAGAAACCAATAAATTTAAGTTATCTAAGAAATTGATACAAGTCAATAACAAAACATCAAAAATTCATTGATTAGGAATGTACATCAAACACGGTACAAACAAAACAAAAATAGCGCTAACCATGAGCAAAACAGAATAAAAACAAAAGAAGCATAACAACTGGTCTAAAGAGGGGTTTTGGAAGCTCTGGACAGCCTAAGGATGGGAAGGTGCAGAGGAGGTTGTGGTCTTGGTTTGTAGAAGAGAAAGCATTTGATTAAGAAAACCCTCATTCTTTTCCTTCTCTTTTACTAAATCAGCCCTAAGAGCATCCCGCTCAGCTTCAACCTCAATCAAACGAGACTTCAAATGAAGGATGAACCAGGTTCTAACTTTGATGTTGACAGGCTGCTTCCTAGATGAACAAGGTTCATCTGCAGGAACATTGACAGAATAATCACAAGTCAGCAAAGTATCTTTTCCAAAATAGTCCTTGGCAGTAGCCATCTCAGCCTTTTTCACAGGAACATCAAAATTAGCGAGCACAACAGTCAGAATAAAGCCATATGGAATCGTATGTGCTTTTGTTCCATTCACAACTCTGTCCAAGAGTTGGATGATGAAGGCTAGCCAATTTATCTGCATACCCCTAAACAAACATTCCATCAAGGTCAGATCCATATAGTTAGCTATGTGCCTTCTTTCTTGTCTTGGCAGCAAGAACTTGATGACAAACTCGAAGAGCAACTTGTGTTCTGGCTTCATTTCACTTTTGTAGACTGGCCTGGGTTCAATTCCCTTTCATTGTCACTGAAGAATCTGGTAATATTGATTGCTGAGGCCATCCCATCTAAACTAGGACATCTTTGCCTCGTGTAATCGTCGTAGCCCTCAGCAGTAATTTGCAGAATTTCTCCCAGTTCTTTATCATCAAAGGAGACTTGAATTCCTTTAACTGTGGTAGTGACCCTGCCGTCTTTGACCACTGCATTACCCATGAATTCCACCAGTTCAGCTCTAGCCAACCTTCCTTTAATATGAAGAACCATGTTCTTCCACCCCTGAACATCCAGTGTGTCCAACAGGTATCTCATCCCAGGTTCCTCAAGATCCTTCACAAATTTTCCCTTCAGAATTGTTCTTTTACCAAACAAGGTGATTTTGTCAGTAGTCACCTCACCAACTCCCCCCTCATCTTCTCCACTCCACTCTCTATCATCATCTTTTTCAACGACTTTCACTTTTCGTGCCTTGGACCTAGTCCTTTTAACAGAGTTTGTGAGTGTGGAAGACACTGTACCTGACTTCTTTGAAGAAGACTTAGCCCTTTTTGATTTTGGTGCCTCAACCACAACAGGAGCAATCTTCTCCTCATAATGGACCAGATCCATCGTATCCTCTTCAACAACAACAATCTCCACAGGCTCTCCCACTTTAGCCTTTCCCTTTGCAGCTCTCTTTTCCTTGTTCTCAAGCAGAGCCTTCTCAAACCGTTCTTCTTCCTCTCTCACAGTACTACGTGTAGCACGCACCTAAGTAACAGGAGCCTCAGCAGCTACAGAAGCTTTTCTCTTCTTAGAAGGAACTGGGTTAGTAGCCTTCTTGTACTTCTGAGTCCTTCTTTTCTTGGGGTTATAGGACTCCCCCAGTTTCCTTAGCCTTTCAGCCAACGTTTCATCCCCAGATGAACTAGGTCCATCTACTCCTTTCTTTAAGCTTGCTAGACCTGCAGCTGCTTCCTCGACTACACTTCCTCTTATCTCTATGACATATTCTCCAACCTTCTCAAGAATGGGACCACAAATAGTCAATGTAGTACCATCCTCCCCAAATCCCTTTCCCTCAAGAACTTTACCTTTTCTGATTTTCTTTGCCTACTAGGCACTTCAACATCCACTACCTACCCAACAAGAACAAACCTGTTCTCAGCATTAACAGACTCAACAATTGCCTCTAGATTACCTTGTTTAGAATTTGATGAACCAGGTGCTTTATCCTCATTGGCTGATTTAAAAGATTCACTTGATGATTCAGAATTCTTATCATTTTCAGCCTGTAGAATTTCCTCCCAAAATTTAGCACGTGACCCAGAAGCCACTGATTTTCTGGCAAGAACCTTTACACGATGACCACGAGGGGCTGAGTTAGGTTCAGATGTGGGTTCTGGAACAGGAGGGTTTTCAGGAATATGAGGGTTTTCAGGGGTTGTGGTTTTTTCTGAAGATTGAGAACTGTATACCGATGGAGAATTTTAATCTGGTTCATAGTTCCCTCCATCATAATCACGATTTGGTGATGAATAAGATGAATCAAATGGTGGTGAAGACATGATTATGAGTGAAGTTTAGGAAGAAAAGAAAGAGTGATAAGTTTTTGGGTTTGAAGACTAATGATCTAGGTTCGACGGTTACTTTATGAAGAGGAGAGTAATTATGACCCTTATATAAGATATGGCTATTAATTATACAACGGGTAGAAAATTTATTCAAGTGGAAGTCTAATAGTTGTAGGAGTGTCATTGATTTGACGGTTAAGAGTTCCCTACTTCTAGGCTAATTGAGTACTGATGTGACTTCTTGGAACGGGTTCATTTAGGGATTAGTACAAGGACTTTGAAATGAACCAAATATAGATAGAATCCTGCTCATGTGTGACTGTAATTAGTTCAATAATTGTATGGAGATGAGCACGTACCTTGTCAGTCAGATGAACCAGCAGAGATGAACCAGGTTCATCGTGTTGAAGTCCTTAATTTTTCTCAATTTACAAAGATAGAGAAACATAATTAGCAACCAAATAATCATATTAATACATGGCAAGAGAGTATGACAGTAAATTCATGATGCTGAGCAAGATTAGACTGGTTGATTATTTATGTTAGTGTTTCTAGCCAAATTTTTTTTTCTTTCAATTTTTCAATCAGGTGATTTAAATCATCCCTAATTCAAGCATGTTTCTCTCAAAATGCTCCCTACTCAGTGCTTTAGTAAATATATCTGCAATTTGTTGATCAGTAGCACAAAATTCAATTGAGATCATTCCTTTTTCATAGTTATCTCTCGGGAAGTGGTTCCTAACATCTATGTGCTTAGTTATCTTATGATGAACCGGGTTCTTCGTCATACTAATGGCACTAGTGTTATCACAGAAAATAAGAATGCATCCCACATCTATACCAAATTACATGAGTTGTTTCTTGATCCATAGAAACTGAGCACAGCAGGAGGCTGCAGCCACATATTCAGCCTCACAGTAGACAAGGCTACTGAATTTTGTTTCTTGGTAGCCAAAACACAAGGCATGAGCCCAGAAAGTGAGCCATACCTGAAGTACTTTTCCTGTCAACTAGGAACCCTGCATAGTCAGCATCGGCATATCCTACAAGGTCGAAATTACTACCTTTAGGATACCAAAGGCACAAATTAGTAGTACCTTTTAAATATCTCAAAATTCTCTTCACTGTAGTGAGGTGGGACTCCTTTGGATTTGCCTGAAACCTAGCACACAGTCCCACGCTGAACACAATATCAGGTCTGATGGCAGTGAGATATAATAGATACCCAATCATCCCTCTGTATAGCTTCTGATCAACAGATGAACCAGGTTGATCCACATCCAATTTTGTAGTTGTGGCTATGGGAGTGTCTATTTCCTTTGAGTCTTCCATCTTAAACTTCTTGAGCAATTCTTTCACATACTTTTGTTGGTGGATCATTGTTCCATTTGGGTTTTGCTTAATTTGCAAGCCTAAGAAAAATTTTAGCTCATCCGTCATACTCATCTCAAACTCACTCCCCATTAGCGTAGCAAATTCCTTGCTCAATTTTTCAGAAGTTTCCCCAAATATAATATCATCCACATATATTTGCACAACCAGGAGATCCTTACCCTTTTCCCTTAAGAACAAGGTATTGTCAATTTTCCTCGTTTTTACCCATGTTCTAGCATGAATTTTGATAATCGTTCGTACCATGTTCTTGGTGCTTGTTTGAGACCATATAGAGCCTTGTCGAATTTGTATACGTGGTCAGGTAACTCCTTGCTTTCAAAGCCTGGAGGCTGCTTGACAAATACATCTTCCTTCAGATAGCCATTGAGAAAGGCACTCTTAACATCCATCTGATGAAGAGTGAATTCCATGTGTGCAGCAAATGCTATAAGAAGTCTGATTGCCTCCAGTCTTGCCACAGGGGCAAAGGTCTCATCATAGTCAATTCCTTCTTCTTGACTATACCCTAGAACAACTAGTCTTTCCTTATTCCTTGTAACAGTTCCATCCTCATCGAGCTTGTTCCTGAAGACCCACTTGGTGCCAATCACTTATCTGTCAAGTGGCATGGGTACTAAGTGCCATACTTTACTTCTTTCAAACTGATTCATCTTTTCTTGCATGGCATTTACCCAATCAGCATCTTGTAGGGCTTCCCCGATGTTCTTTGGTTCGATCATGGATAGAAAGCCATCAACCGCTCACAAATTTTTCAAAGATGATCTTGTTTTGATTCAGGATGCCAAATCTGTTATGATGTTCTCAAGAGGGTGAGAACTCTGATATCTGTGTGGTTTGAGTACCAGCTGTTCATTCCTAGACAATTCTATGATGTCTTGTTGCTGTGGAGGAGGATCAGGGCCAGGTTGCATATGTTGAATTCCCCCTTTCATGTTGCTTGGGGTAGTTGAACCTGGTCCATCACCTATTCCACCTTCCATGTTTGCTTTAATGTGATCACTGCTTCTCACCAGTCCAATCTCCTCATCTTCTGGTTCCTGTCTCTCAGCAAGAGTGTTAGTTTCATCAAAGACAACATGTACACTTTCTTCTACATACATAGTTCTTTTATTATATACTTTATAGGCTTTGCTATGTGATGAATATCCCAAGAATACTCCCTCATCACTTCTGGGGTAAAATTTTCCTGGGGAATCTTTTACATTATTATGCACAAACACTTGCAACCAAAAGCCCTAAAGTGGGATATGTTGGGCTTTCTCCCTTTAAGTAATTCATAAGGAGTTTTCTCTACCAGAGGTCTGGTCATGCATCTATTGATTATGTAACAAGAAGTGTTTATTGCTTCAGCCCAGAAACTGTGAGGTAGTTTTCTAGATAGAAGCATAGTTCTTGCCATATCTTCAAGAGTTTCGTTTTTCCTTTCAACAACCCCATTTTGCTGTGGGGTTCTAGGAGCAGAAAATTTATGATTAACACCATGTTCATCACAGAACTCAGCAAACTTAGCATTCTCAAATTCAGTACCACGGTCAGACATTATTGATGCTAGTTGATGTCCTAATTGATTTGATTTTTCTCGACAAATGAGGTGAACATATCAAATGCTTCATCCTTAGATGCCAGGAATAAGGTCCAAGTGAACCTTGAATAATTATCAACTAGCACCATCACATATCTCTTACCACCTCTACTCAGAGTTCTCATAGGACCACATAGATCCATATGAACCAGTTCCAACGTCCTGGGGGTACTGACTATTTTCTTAATTTTGAAAGAGGACCGTACCTGCTTCCCCCTGGCACATGCCTCACAAACTTTGTCCTCCTTGAACTTAATGTTAGCAAGTCCTACCACTAAGTCTTTAGAGACTAGTTTGTTAAGCTAAGTCAGACTCGCATGACTAAGTCGTTTGTTCCACAGGAGGGTATCATTGTTCAACACACTTAGGAAAGTGAGTTCATTTTCAGACAGTGTGGACAAGTCTATGACATATATGTTATTCATTCGTTTTCCCTGCAAAACATTTTGTGGAAGTAAAAGCAACCAAGTTACCTCTGTCACATAAATGTGATACACTGATCAGGCTATATTTCAAGACATCTATTAGATACACATGTTCAATGGATCATGTGTCATCCTTACCTACCTTACCAACCCCAATAATTTCACCTTTCTTTTCGTTTCCAAAGAAGACATTTTCCCCTTTGAGACTTTCAAGTGAAAGGAACTGTTCCATGTTCCCTGTCATATGCTTTGAGCATCCACTATCGAAATACCAAATTTGGATGCCTCCTCTCACTTGAACCTACAAAAGAATCAGGGGTTATTTTTATGAACCCAAACTAGTTTGGGTCCTTTTCTATGAGAGAATGGATGAACCAAAAATATTTTGGCCCAATTTGGTAGCCAGTTTTTCCATTTTACAAACCTCTCATTTTTTCGACTGGCCTGCTCTTTTGCAGTACACTCATATTTGTAGTGCCCAGTCTTACCACAATGGGTGCAGATTTTATTCTCAAGGAGAATGAGATACTTTCTTTTGGGATCCCACTTGGGCAATTTACTTCTAAAGCCAATCCCTCTCCTATTGCTAATATGGTTCTCTTGAAGCCATATCAGGCAAGAAGAGGATTTATTCCATTTACACGTTCGATCTAATTCATGTTTGACTTTGCCAAGTTCTTCATTAAGAGTTCTTATCTGTTCATCCTTGGCATATATCTTATCTTTTAGTTTTCCCACGTTTTCTTCTAACATGATATGAGAATAATCAACAACCTTTTTACTGGATCCTAGCTTTAGCTTTAAGTTTTCAGATTTTAGTTCTAGAATCTCAGTTTCAAGTGGATGAATCTGGTTCAACAAGTCAATGTTTTTCTTTTTCAGATTCACTGACTCTGATTTTCATGTTCATGCACTTTGCTTTTAGCATTGCACATTCTTTAGATAGTTTATCCTTCTCTTTGGTTGTTTCCTCGGAATCATCTATGAAATCAAGTAGCAACTCAAAGAGTTTTTCCTTAGATTAGAACTTTACTTTGTTTTTAAGATGGGAGATACTTACCTCTGGTTCTTCATGTGATTCCTCATCAGATTCTCCAATTGCCATGAGCGCCTGATCTTCAGTCTCCCCATCTTCTGATTCCTCATCTGAACTTTCCCCCCAAGCAGCAACCATAGCCTTTGTTGTGGTTTTCTTGGGTTGGACCTGTTCCTTCTTCCTGTTCCTTCTTTCATATCTCTCCTTTTTCCATTCTACTTCCCACTGAGGACAGTTTTTGATGAGATGGTCAGTCTTACCACATTTGTAGCATCCCTCGTTGGTTGGCCTTTTTGGAGATTTTGCTTTGTTGTAGTTTCCTCCTCTAGATATGCCCTTCTTCCTCATGAGAAAGTTTCTGAATTCTTTGGTAATCATGGCCATCTCGTCATCCTCCACATATGCTCCCTCAGTGATTCTTAGTGCTAGACTTCTCTCCTTCTTTGGATCATCCATATTCATTGTCTGCCTTCTTAGTTCATAGGCAGTGAGGTTTCCAATCAGCTCATCCAATCTTAGGGTTGCCATATTTTTGGATTCCTGGATAGCAATGATTTTGCTTTCCCAAGAAATAGGCAAGACCCTTGTCAGGATCTTCTCAACCCTGTCCTCTTCAAGAATGACTATTCCAAGAGACTTCAGTTCATTAGTCAAGGTTGTGAACCTTGTGTACATCTCTTGGATAGTCTCTACTTCTTTCATAGTGAAGTTTTCATACTGAGAGTATAGTAGAGTACCTCTTGACCTTTTTACCTGAGGTGTTCCTTCATGGGCTACTTGGAAGGTATCCCAGATTTCTTTGGCAGTGGTGCAACTTTGGATTCTGTTGTACTCGTCTGGACCTAGTCCACACACTAGCCACATTTTGGACTTTGCATTCTTCTTCCATTTCTTCAGATCCTCAGCAGTGCATTCAACTCTAGTCCTTGGTACATCTATACCTTCAACAGTCTTCATCATTCTAGCTAGAGGACTATCAGTGACTATGTCCCAAAGTTCATAATCTTCTCCAATCAGGTGGTCCTTCATCCTGTTTTTCCACCAAGAGTAATACTGGCCATTGAAGAGTGGTGGCCTTACAGTTGATTGACCCTCCCAGTTTCCAGGTGGTGCACTCATCTTGATCTTCTCCAAGGTGTTAGCCTTTCAAGGATAACTTGCTATGATACCAATTGATGTTTTAGACGTCAATACCACACAAGAAGATAGGTTACTTTGTGTGGTACCCAATTTTTGAGTGATGTCTCAATAGAAGAACCAGGTTCTTCTTGGTGTTCTAACTTCTACTGTTGCGGAATAATAAAAGCAGTAAAGTAAAAACACAGAGATTTTTACGTGGAAAACACCTGGCTCAAAAGGTGAAAAAACCACGACCTACTCCTCAGTAGGATTTTCTCAAACTCTTCACTAAAACTCTGAGCCAAACAGACTTACAAAATAAACTCTTTTGTAATCCTAGGACTAACTATAATCCCTTTGTAGTAACTATCCCCTAACTAACTTCTACAAGCTTCAAGTTAACTTTAACTTGAACAATGCGTACCTATTACAATTGCTTCTATGAAAGCTGAAAAGATACAATATTAAAACTCCTACTACAACCAACTAGACTCAATGATAAACAGATGGAACTGGTTCTTCTAGCTGGTCTGTAGACTTTGTGTCGCACAGTAATTCTGCTTGCAAAATATCTCGGAATTTTTATTTCAGATCTTGATTCACTTCTGCACTTGTGCGTTCTTATTTCAAGAAAGAATACTTCAATTATTTATAAATTCAGTTGAGTTCTGGTCCGACTCTACCTGGGAGAACAAGTTCTTATTAAACTCAACTTCCTTCCTTCGTTTTTGTCCTTGATGAATTCAACTTCTATTCTTTCATCAATTTGCAACCTTTTCGCATTAGAAGATACTCTTCTTATTCATTGATACTTCACAGTCACATTCATCTCCTATGCATATAAGGTATGTGTGCCAACTCGTTAGGTCAATTATGTGTGCTCTGATGGACCTAGTTCAACTGGTCAGACATTTGTCAATCTTCAAAACTATGCAGTGACTTGGGTCAACAGGCATGAATCCCTAACTTGTGTATATATCATCTCAATTTGAAAGAAGGTTCAAGATAAAATGGCCTCAAATTTGGCTCACAACAGGGAGGATATTTACATATATACACTCTTTGATACCCTACCAACACAGGTTAGAGGACTCCTAAATGTGGATAGATGGTAACTCCGCTCATTTTGATTCAACAAGAGAAGACCAAGACTCATTACCTTTGAACCACCTTGATCATCATAGCTTTATTTCCACCACTTTTGTTTTGATTATTCTTTTTATCTAGTGGTGTTGGTGTATACGGTTAAGACTAGGCCCACCCAATTTTGCTCATTGTTTGAGACCAGGGGGATTGATCGAGGATCGGCCCCGTATTATATCAGATCGGAACATGAGGATAAGGTACGGAGCTCGGGATTCGAAGTGTCAGCTAAGATCGAGACCAAACGGGATAGACATCGAGAGAGACCGAAGATAGCATAATAATGGGAAGTTGAGATATCCATGACCGGCCGAAGATCATGGCGGAAATCTCGAAACAGATCAAATCAAGAACGATTACCTAGCTAATCATGGGATTTCCTTCTGTAATTAGAATTGTACCATGTGTAGAATTCCTCTACTATATAAAGGGGAGGGGTAATAATAATTTGTAAAGCATCCAACTTTTGCATTATCAAAGCAATACAATACTCTCTTCTCTTATATTCTCTTGTTCATCAATTGATACCATATTACTTAGCTTTATTTTCAGTCGATTCAAGGGCGGTCTAGCTCGACGGTCGAATTACATTTAAATACTGGTTTGCTTTATTTTACAGTCAATTTCCATTATTAATCATCATATTTATCAATTAGTACCAGGTGAAATCACGTGTCCTTAAAACCACTTATAAGTTTAATTGTTATCCGATTTTAAGGGTAAACAGTTTGGTGCCCATGTGGGGCTAAGTATAATAGTGATTGCTTAATACTAATTCTCGTAACACACACTGCTTTATGCTTGTTCTCATAAGTGTTTTTGATTTCAGGATCAACATGTAGAACTCTCAAACAGTGCCCACACACGCTGACAACATCCTCGATTTTCATGGGGAAAACAACAATATAGGCGTCCCAGGAATCGAAGTACCTCAGGTTGGCATCAGGGAGTACCAGCTGCAAACCCCGTCGACATCAGCTCCCGCGTCGCCATAAATTCTAATTTGGGCGTCGACCCCGAAAACAACATCTGCAGAGACGTTCGACCAGCTGGTCAATATGCACAGGGAGGCGAAGACGACAGAGTCAGCCTTCAATTGATATTTGAAATATTGCAAGCTCAACAAGCTACCATAGAGCAACTTCAAAATAGAGTCGTGCTCCCAGTAGAGCCGAACCCGAGCCCTCACTTGAAGTTGTTCATAGAGCTAAACTAGTATCGCAGAGGTCGAATGCCAATGTATCAAGGACTAACCCCACCATTTTGAAAATGCTCGAGGAGCTCACAAAACGAATCAAATGAGGGGAAAAGAATATCGAGGAAAACGACAAAAAAGTAAAAACATACAACTCCCTAGTTGATCAAATTATGGGGGCAACACCGATTCTGAAGGGTTTGGATTCGTAGAAGTTCGTACAGAAGACTTTCCCCCTAAGTGGGGCTCCTAAGCCCATCCCGAATAAATTCCGCATGCCAAAAATTCCCAAACATAATGGGACCACCGACCCTAATGAGCATGTCACTTCTTACACGTGCGCAATAAAGGGGAACGATTTAGAGTATGATGAGATTGAGTCCGTTTTGTTGAAAAAGTTTGGAGAAACTTTATCGAAAGGGGTGATGATATGGCACCACAACTTGCTGCCTAATTCCATTGATTCTTTTGCCATGCTCACAGATTCCTTCATCAAAGCACACGTCGGAGCAATAAAGGTCGAGACTCGGAAGTCGGACCTCTTCAAAGTGAAGCAGAAAGACAATGAAATGTTAAGAGAATTTGTGTCATGGTTCCAGATGGAATGTATGGACCTACCCCCGGTCGCAGATGATTGGTCCATCCAAGCTTTTACTCAAGGTTTAAACATACGAAGTTCAATGGCCTCGCGAAAACTGAAGCAAAATTTGATTGAGTATCCAGTTGTGACTGGGCCGATGAGCATAATCGATACCAGTCAAAAATCAGGGTCGATGATGATCAATTTGGAGCTCCTTCCGGCTCCGTTTATCCAAACAGGCCCGTCGGCAAAATTCAAAGGGACATCGACAGAGAACCCTGATCAAGTACAAATCGATATCCACCATACGGCGGAGATCGTAGGAACATCGGTCCCGTACGCAACCCAGTTCGAAATCATCGAGGACAGAGCTCCCGAGGGCTCATGAGTAAGAGTGGTTTCGATAAATATGTCGAGCCCACAGAAGTGCCACGACTATCAGAATACAACTTCAACATTGATGCATCGGCCGTTGGGAGGATCAAGGATACTAGATGGCCTCGACCCCTGCAGACCCACCCATCCCAGAGGAATCCAAATCAGATATACAAATACCATGGCACTCGTGGTCATAGAACGGAGGACTTCAGACGGCTAAGGGATGAGGTAGCCTGTTTGTTCAACGAGGGCCACCTTCGAGAATTTTTGAGTGACAGAGCTAAGAATCACTTCAGAGACAGAGATGCAAACAGGAAAAACGAACATGAAGAACCACAATATGTGATTAACGTTCCACTAGGACCCATATTCAAGTGAACCAAGGTGTCGATTACCAGGTAAAAGCAAACTCGAGACTATGTGTCAGAAGGGACCTTGTCCTTCAATGATGAGGATGCAGAGGGGATCTCACAACCCCACAACGACACTGGTAATATCTCTCCTTTATGAATAAAATTGAAGTTAAACGTGTTTTAATTGATCCAGGAAGCTTGGCCAATATTATTCAATCGAGGGTCGTGGAGCAGCTCGGCCTAGGGGATCAAATTGTGCCCGCAGCTCGGGTTCTTAACGGATTCAACATGGCGAGTGAAACTACCAAAGGTGAAATTATCTTTCTAGTAAATGTAGTCGGGACTGTTCAAGAAACAAAGTTTCATGTGATCGAGGGCGATATGAGATACAACGCCTTACTCGGAATGCCCTGGGTTCACAACATGAGGGTAGTGCCTTCGACCCTTCATCAAGTTCTGAAGTTCCCAACACAGGAGGGAGTAAAAACGGTGTACGGGGAGCAACTTGGATCTAAGGAGATGTTTGCATTCGATGAAGTAATATTGGTGTCATGCTCTCATCATTAAAGGCATCAGAGTGAAAGGGAAAACAGGAGGCCAAATAGCAACCACAGGTACCAGCCTCGACCCAAACGGAGGAGCAAGGGATAGACGAGAATGATGAGCATTGGATCCCCTAATCTTTTAAATTCCCGATGACTGCGACACCACAAAATCAACGGTCGAAGAGCTGGAACAATCTATAATGATTGAGTACCTGCCCGAACGAAAGGTATACCTGGGAACGGGGTTAACTCCCTAGCTCAGGGAAAAACTCTTCTTATAGATAATATGGATTGCTTTGTTTGGTCCCACCTCGATATGGAAAGGATCCTACCGGACATCACTACTCATCGGTTGAGCTTGGACCCGAAGTTCCGTCCAGTAAAGAAAAATAAAAGGCCCCAGTCTGAGGTTAAGCATGCATTCATCAAGGACGGGGTAACCAAACTTCTCAAAATAGGGTACATTCGAGAAGTAAAGTATCCCGAGTGGTTAGTAAACGTAGTTGTAGTCCCTAAGAAGGGCAATAAACTTAGAATGTGCGTAGACTATAAAGACTTAAACAAATCATGCCCTAAGGATTCTTTTCCTCTACTGAATATCAATCGTATGATCAATGCCACGGCCGGCCATGAGATTCTCAATTTTATCGACGCCTACTCCGTGTATCAAATACATATGAACCCGGAGGACCAAGAAAAAAAACTTGTTCATCACTAAATACGACACCTATTGTTATAATGTAATGCCTTCCGGACTAAAAAATAATGGTGTGACTTATCAACGCCTAGTAAATCGAATGTGCAGAGAACAAATAGGAAAACGAATGGAAGTTTATATTGATGACATGCTAGTTAAGTCTCTGCGAGAAGAGGACCATTCGAAACATTTACATCAGACCTTCGACATACTAACAAAATACAACATGAAACTCACCCGGAGAAGTGCGCATTCGGGGTCGGCTCGGGTAAGTTCCTTGGCTTCATGGTATCAAATAGGAGAATCGAGATCAATCCCGATAAAATCAAGGCCATCAAAGATATCACGATCGTGGATAATGTTAAGGTCTTACGAAGGTTAGCAGGGTGCATAGCCTCCCTAGGTCGATTCATTTTGAGGTCGTCAGATAGAAGTCACCGGTTCTTCTCACTGCTTAAGAAGAAGAGCAATTTTGCATGGACCCCGTAATGCCAACAAGCCTTACTAGAACTAAAATGATACATGTCAAGATTGACACTGCTTCACACTCCGAAAGCGTAAGAGCAACATTACTTATACTTAGCAGTCTCAGAAATCGCGGTAAGTGGGGTCCTAGTTCGAGAAGAGCAAGATACGCAATTTCCTGTTTATTATGTTAGTCGGACCTTAGGTGAGGCCGAAACCCGATACCCATACTTAGAAAAATTAGAGCTTGCTTTAATAAGCCCCTATAGGAAATTAAAATATTTTCAGTGTCACCCAGTTTGTGTTGTGACTATGTATCCCTTTCATAATATTTTACACAAACCCGAGCTCTCAGGTCGATTAGCCAAATGGGCCGTCGAGATCAGCGGGTATATTGAGCATCAACCCTAAATGGCCATCAAGTCACAGATCTTGGCAGACTTCGTTGCCGAATTCACACCGGCCCTCGTACCCAAGGTCGAAAAGGAACTATTATTACAATCAGGTACATCATCGGGGGTGTGTACCCTCTTCACAGACGGTGCTTCGCACGTGAAAGGGTTCGGGATGGGCATCATTTTGAAGCCACCCACTGGTAATAGAATTAAACAATTTATCAGAACTTCGAAATTGACTAACAATGAGGCCGAGTATGAGGCCATGATTGCAGGTCTCGAGCTGTCTATAAGTTTGGGAGCAGAGTTTATCGAGGCCCAATATGATTCCCCACTTGTGGTTAACCAAGTCAACAAGACTTTCGAAGTTCAAGAGGATCGGATGCAGAGGTACTTGGACAAGCTACAACTGACTCTACATTGATTTAAAGAGTGGACCTTGCAACATGTACCTCGGGAAAAGAATAGTGAGGCCGATGCCCTTGCAAACCTGGGGTCATCGGTCGAAGATGATGAACTCAGCTCGGGAACTGTCGTACGTCTCTCGATATCAATAATCGAAGAGGGCCATGCCAAATAAATTCTACGAGTATGACCTGGGATTGGAGAAATAAGTACATCGAACACCTAAAGAACGGGAAGCTCCCATCAGACCCGAAGGAGTCGATGACTACACACAAAGGCAGCACGGTTCACCTTGGCCGAGGATGGAACACTGTTCAGGAGGATGTTCGACGGGCCATTGGCGATACGTTTGGGACTGGGAGACACCGACCACGTCCTATGAGAGATTCACGAAGGAACTTATGGAAATCATTCTGGTGCCGAGTCATTGGTTCACAAGGTTATCAGAGCATGGTACTATTGGGCCGATATGGAAAAGGATACAAAAGATTAGTTCGAAAGTGCGACAAATTTCAAAGGCATGCGCCGATGATTCACCAGCCCGGGGAACAAGTTCACTCGGTCTTATCCCCGTGACCATTCATGAAATAGGGGGTGGACATCGCCGACCCTCTCCCATCGGCCACAGGTAAAGCTCAATTTATTTTAGTTATGACCGAGTATTTTTCTAAGTGGGTTGAAGCACAGGCTTTCAAGAAAGTCAGAGAAAAAGAAGTCATATACTTCATTCGGGACCACATTATATGTCGATTTGGGATGTCTGCCGAGATTGTGTGCGATAGTGGAAAGCAGTTCATCGGCAGCAAAGTGATAAAATTCTTCGAGGATCATAAGATTAAAAGGATCCTATCGACACCATATCATCCCAGTGGGAACGGAAAAGCGAATCGAAAAACAAGACCATCATTAAAAATCTAATAAAAGATTGACCGACGCTAAGGGGAAATTGAGAGAGATATTTCCCGAGGTTATTTGGGTGTGCCGCATGACGTCAAAATCCAGTACGGGGGAGACACCGTTCTCTTTAGTCTATGGTGCCAAAGCTCTTATCCCGGTCAAAGTCGGGGAACCTAGACTTAGGTTTCGGTATGCAACAGAAGAATCAAATCACGAGGCTATGAATACGAGCCTTGAATTGCTAGATGAAAGATGAGAAACTACCCTCGTTCGATTGGCTGCACAAAAATAGCGGATCGAAAGATATTTCAATCGAAGAGTCAATCTTCGACACCTTAAAATAGGGGACTTAGTACTAAGAAAAGTCACCCTCAACACTCGAAACCCGAATGAAGGAAAACTGTGCCCAAATTTGGAGGGACCATATCAGGTCATCGACATCATCGAAAAGGGATCCTACAAGCTCAGCACGGTAAACGATGAGCAATTACCAAACAATTGGAACATCTCACTCCTCAAATGATATTACTTCTAAGGTACGACCTTCTCCATTTTCATTTATATTTTTAAATTAACCAATTACAGGTGTTCGATCGAAGACGTCGATGGATCCTTCAACACGAAGTCCTTAGGTCTGCAAGCACGCGTTGCACTCTTTTTCCTTTAGACCGATTTTTGTCTCAAATGAGTTTTCCTGACGAGGTTTCTAACAAGGAAACCATTGTTCGTGTTAACTTAGAGCAATTCAACAGTATCTGAGGCTTCTTTACAATCAACCTCGAATACTGGGGGCATCACCCTCGAATGTCAGCTTCGTTGCAAGGAAAGTACTTCGTGTCAATAAGGTCTCGATAGGTAAATTTTGTAAGGGCCAAATAGACGAATGAACCGTTCCCATGTAGGTTACTTGAGCCCTAACATCAAACATGTATGCATATACAATAATCTATTAAGAGAAGTATTTTTCCTTGCAAAATATTTCATGCCTTAGAAAAATTTTACTTTACAATTTCATACTCTTGATCTATTGTGTAAATAGCCTTAAGGGCCGATCACGACTGATGTTCGAACAAACACTTGGGGACTGTTGTCCGAAAAATAGAATTATTGAAGCTTCTAGACTATAAGACCTTAAAGGAAACCCTTAATTTTTATAGGCCCCGACCACCCCACTCAGGGACTGACACTTCGAGCAAGCTCGAAATAAAATGGGAAAATAAGCCTAAGAGGTAAGTACCAAATAAAAGGCTACGTATGAATTAAGACAGTTCGAAGACGTCCGAATTGCATAATAAAACAGGACTTCAAATATTTTCATCAAACCGGTTAAAAAGTCTACCCTCGACAAAACTATGAAGGGTTTCGATAATATAACCCTAATTGGTACAAAATTATTCGAACTCTCGAACAATTTCTTTTGTCGTGTTAAGGCACTACAAAACATTACAAAGGGTTTTAATAATATCGACCCTCGAAAACCATAATGGGTACAGATTTGTTCGAACTGTTGAACAATTCCTTATCTCATGCTAAGGCATAACAAATTTTATTTGATTAACAATAAAATTTTCAAGCCGAAAGGGGGGAAAACCATTCTTTTTTACAAAGGCCACATTGGGCTAATACAAAATCCTAAGGGAACTTTTTATTTTTGGGTCCGAGAAATCATCCTCACTCAAATAAAACCTAAGGGTTATCCTACTTCGAGTTCAAGCAAGCACTCACTCGACACTATTTCGATTTCGGCCAAAATTGCCCAAGTCTCGAACCTAAGGGTACAATTTCATAAAGCATAAAATGAAACAAAATGAAATAAAGACAAGACAGAAAGGAAAAGGAAAGGGTCTTTGTATGTATGTAAAAATTTATTTACATGGGCAACATGGACCGATCAAGGTTCTATATAAAAACTTAAAGGGAAAATCCTAAGTGCCTAATCTTCCCCTCGAGCTGCATCTTCACCATCGGGATCCCCTTCGCTCTCGGACCCGCTCACACTCTCGATGTCAGAATCATCAGAAGTGGCCAATGTCTTAGCGTCGGCTTTGAGATCTTTAGCATTTTTTATCTCATCAGTGAGATCGAAGCCTCGATCATGGATCTCCTCGAGGGTTTCCCTGTTAGACTGGCACTTGGCAAGCTCGCCAACCCAATATGCTCGAGTTTGGTCAGCATCGGCAACTTCCTTGCTTGAGCTTGGGCGGCTTCATCATCAGATCGGTAGATGGCCACGATTGTCTCAGCATCATCCTTTGCTTTCTCAGCCTCAAATTTAGCCATTGCAAGTTCGGTGACCAACCGAGCTTAGAGCTCCTCAATTTTTTTGGCATGTACCGAGTTCTTATCTTTCAAGTCCTGGAGCTGGTTTTTAGCTGTGGAAAACTGAGCTTGAGAAACCTCCTTATCTGAGGCAAGGCGGTCCATATTTTGATTCCACGCTAAGGTATCTTCCTTCACCATATCTATCTCTCCACAGAGCTTCTCGATCATATCAAGCTTCTGTTGGACCTGTGAGATCGAATTGTTAGCCATCACTCCCAAACCGATGCCATGAGCTTCTAAGATTTTCATTACCTGCTCGGTCATGTCTCTTTGTTCCTTCTAAGCCACGGCTAGCTTAGCTCGGAGGTCCTTGATTTCTTCTTCTTTCTGCCCACTGAGAAGTTTAAAGGCATTCTTCTCCTCGGTGAGCCTTTGAATGTCAGGCTCGTACCGGCTCAGTTTGCTCGAGGCCTAGAAAATACTTCATGATGAAGCGCCGAAGCCTACACAAATAGGAGGAAAGGAATTAGATAAGAAGAAACACAAGTATGATATCGTCAAGGGGAGTTAAGGCTTACCTGATTTAAGGCTTGTTGTGCCTCATTGAACAGACACGATTCTCCCACTTCGTCCATTAGGGCTTGGTCTTCTTTCGTGACTAGACCCCAAAGATAATTGGCCACCCCTATAGGGGAAACAAAAATTCGGGCATCCTCCGGGAGCGAGATGACGATTGTTCGTTTGATCCCCGGATAGCGCTAGGGGACGAGAACTGATTGGTTAGTTTGAAACTCGAGGAGGTCCCACCCGTATCCTTCCTTGGTATTAACAAGTCACTCAGGCCAGCAGCATCCTCGATCCCGGAAAAATAACCAAGGAAAGGATCCTCCTCTCTCTGGGATCCTTCTATATAAGGAGTCTTCATGGCTTGGGCCTCCCGAATCTTCTCCTCAGAAAATGAAGGGAGTAACGGGGAGTCTCCAACTTCTATCACCCCAAGTGGGTATCTTGGGGCAATCTTTTCATCTTGAGGAGCCTCGAGACCAACCACCATAGCCGATTCCACCACCTTTTCACCTCGAGGTGATGCATCTCCAGCCTTTACCAACTCAAGGACTCCACCCAAGTCTCCACCCGAGGCCCCGTGAACTCGGGGTAGAATGTTTTTGGCTCTGACCGGTTCGACAGTCTTTTGAGCCTTGGTGTTCGTCTTTACTCGGGCCACCAGCCCGGAGTCGTCTTCTTTCTCTTCTTCTTCTTCCTCTGCCTCCCTGAGGAGTTGAATTGACTTCGCAGACAAGGGGATGATTTTCTTTTTTGTCTTACGAACCACCTTTTCTTAGGCTCTGGATCCTCGGAGGTCGATGTCCTTTTCATTTTCTTCTCCTTTACCTAGTTCAGGACCGGGATTGAAGTTTCTTCTTCACCAGATAGGGACCTTATGACTGCATCTTTGCCTAGACCTGTAGGAGAAGAAATTGAGTAAGTTTGGAGGAATGTTTTAATCCAATCAATAAACACATGAAATAGGCTTACCATGATTTTTGGCTTCCCGCCGGCCTTTCGATAAATTGCGTCATGCGCACTCACCATACATTGAGGTCGAGACCAAATTCCTGATCTAGTTCTCAAGGTTGGGGATTGCACCGGGAATCCATGCAGCAGCTACACAGAAAAAGGATATTGATAAGGGGGAGCGAAGAAATTAAACTAACATGCAGAAACTGATAAATCGTACTTACGTTTCATATTCCATCTCTCGTGGAAGGACATGCTTTCAACCGGAATCAGGTCCGAGGTCCTCACTCAAACAAATCGACCCATCTAACCCCGGTATTTGTCCTCGTCTATGTTGGATATGAAAACCTTGGTGGCCCGGAGCTGGAGCTTTATTATCCCACCTCGGTAATTCGGGGGATGTACAACCTGATGAGGTGCTCGAGGGTGAAGGGGAGCCCGTCGACTTTTCTCACGAATAATCAGAGCAATATTATGATCCTCCATAAGGAGGGATGGATTTGTCCGAGGTTCTCCTGGTAATTTCTATAGAAGTCCACGATGATTGGATCAAGTGGGCCCAACGTGAAAGGTTAAGTGTAAACACTCAAAAAACCCTCCACGTGGGTAGTAATGTCCTCCCCGGGGGCCGGTATCACGGCCTGTTTGTTCTGACAGTTACAATCCTTCTTCACTTTTTCGAGAAAACTCTTAGGTATCGAGAATACGTATCTTGATACTAGCTCGAAACGACCGAGGACCGACGAGGTTTTCTCGATCTTGAAATCAGAACTGATGATGCACCCCCCCAGGAACACATTCCTCCGAGCGTGATTCCACCAGTGTTTTCTCGTCGGCCGGCCGAGGTGATGAAGCGTTTTCTTTTTGAGGCACAGTCTTTGACGTTTTCACCATTTAGTTTCAAGGATAAAGAAAGATGAAGATGATGAGATTTGGTGTTTTAAGAAAGGGTTAAAAATGAAACTTGACGATTTGCAGATGAAGAACTTGATGAATGCAAAAAGCTTTAAGGATTAGAGCAGAAGAGATTGAAAGTAAAGTTTGAAAAAGTGAAAAAGAGGCCTATTTATGGGTTTCACGGTGACGGTTCAAAGTTGATGGTGGCCAACTGTCATCTGACGCACATTAATAACGCGGGGAACTACACCGACGGGACATTTCAGTCACCTGTGTTGCTTACGTCACGGTGATGACGTCATGACAAATCAGGGTAAAGGTCGAAGACTTAATTCGTTTCTTGTCACTACACTCTAAAAACGAGGGAAAATCTGTATACGGTTAAGACCGGTCCCCCCAACCCCCAATTTTTCTCATTGTTCGAAACCAGGGGGATGGATCGAGGATCGTCCCCGTGTTATATCAGACCGGAACATGAGGATAAGGTACCGAGCTCGGGATTTAAAGTGTCAATTAAGATCGAGACCAATGATGATCTAGACCAAACGGGATAGACATCAGGTGAGGCCAAAGATAGCATAATAACGGAAAGCTGAGATATCTGTGACCGGCCGAAGATCATGGCGAAAATATCGGAACAGATCAAATCAAGAATGGTTACCTAGTTAATCATGGGATTTCCTTCTGTAACTAGAATTGTATCATGTGTAGAATTCCTCTACTACATAAAGGGGAGGGGGGTTCTAATCATTTTTAAAGCATATAAATTTTGGATTATCAAAGTAATACAATACTCTCTTCTCTTATATTCTCTTGTTCATCAGTTGATACTATATTACTTAGCTTTTTTCTCAGTCGATTCGAGGGCGGTCTAACTCGAGGGTCGAATTGCATTTCAATACTTGTTTGCTTTAGTTTACTGTCAATTTCCATTAGTAATCATCATATTTATCAATTGGTATTAGGTGAAATCACATGTCCTTAAAACCACTTATAAGTTTAATTGTTTTCTGATTTTAAGGGTAAACACCTGGCTAGAATTTCATTTGTAATATCTTAAACTTGGTTTACCAAGTTCATCACGTACAAGAAGCCCTGATCTGGCCCTCCTTCTTCCGATGTACTCTGTTTTGAAGTAGCAATATATTGGAGTTATTAGACTTGAAGTCACCTGAATATTTATTGGGTCACACTGTCTATTTCATTGTAACTAGGCCAAGCCTGAAATTCTTTTATTCTTTTGTATAGTCTGCCAGGTAATGACCCGATGTATTCTTTCTTCCTATGTTTTTTCTCTTTTCCCTTGTATAAATATGATTCTGAATATTGTATTAGGTCTTTTTTTTATCAAGAAATATTATATTAGGTTAAGAAAATATTTTTTAACTAAGCTTCTAAGTTTTTCTCCTTTTATTCTCTCTTTCGTTCATGTGAATACGTGGGATTTATTTGGCAAAGGAAAGTCAAGAGAAAGGGTGGTAGCTATTCTAGCAAGTCTTCTGTGGAGGAGTAGCACTAGGCTAGTAGCTTATTACACTAGTCTCGATTCCTCAAGGAATCACATTTCATTAATTTTTCGTTCATTTTTACGATTTTCATGGTATCAGAGCGTAGATCCTGAGATATCTAAAAAAATTATATCGATCTTACCCTCACGGAATCTTGGTGGAGTTTTATGTTTGGATGTTCTCCCGTTCTTGCCGTTAGTAGAGTTTATCAAAATTTCATGTTTTTATCTTCTGTTTCTATGTTTGTCCATTGATTCAGAGGGTTTCTTTTAGTTACTTATTTAATTTTGGAATTTCTTCTATTTGTTCAATGATTTAGAGGGTTTCTTCTAGGCACTTGTTCGATTTTGGAATTTCGCATCCATTTCAGACCAAATGTTTCGATGTTGGAACTTTGCATCAATATCTAGAGATGTTATATCGATATAAACCTCACGGCATCTTGAAGGAATTTATGTTTGGATGTTCTCCGTTCTTGCCGTTAGTCTAGTTTATCAAAATTTCAAGTTTTCTTTTTCTGTTTCTCTGTTTGTTTATTGATTCAGAGGGTTTCTTTTAGTTACTTGTTTAATTTTGGAATTTCTTCTATTTGTTCAATAATTTAGAGGGTTTCTTCTAGGCACTTGTTTGATTTTTGAGATATCTAGAAATCTTATATCGATCTTACCCTCGCGGAATCTTGGTGGAGTTTTATGTTTGGATTTTCTCCTGTTCTTGCCGTTAGTCGAGTTTATCAAAATTTCATGTTTTCTTCTTCTGTTTCTATGTTTTTTCATTGATTCAGAGGGTTTCTTTTAGTTACTAGTTTAATTTTGGAATTTCTTCAATTTGATTGATGATTTAGAGGGTTTCTTCTACGCACTTGTTTGATATTGGAATTTCGCATCCATTTCAGACCAAAGGTTTCAATTTTGGATCTTTGCATCAATATCTAGATATTTTATATCGATCTTACCCTCACAGAATCTTGGTGGAGTTTTATGTTTGAATGTTCTCCCGTTCTTGCCGTTAGTGGAGTTTATCAAATATTCAAGGTTTATTCTTCTGTTTCTCAGCTTGTTCATTGGTTCAGAGGGTTTCTTTTAGTTACTTGTTTAATTTTGGAATTTCTTCTATTTGTTCAATGATTTAGAGGGTTTCTTTTAGGCACTTGTTCGATTTTTGAGATATCTAGAAATTTTATATCGGTCTTACCCTCGCGGCATCTTGGTGGAGTTTTATGTTTGAATGTTCTCTCGTTCTTGCCGTTAGTCGAGTTTATCAAAATTTCATGTTTTCTTCTTATGTTTCTCTGTTTGTTCATTGATTGAGAGGGTTTCTTTTAGTTACTTGTTTAATTTTGGAATTTCTTCTATTTGTTCAATGATTTAGAGGGTTTTTTCTAAGAACTTGTATGAATTTCGCAACCATTTCAGACCAAAGGTTTCGACTTTGGAACTTTGTATCAATATCTAGACATTTTATATTGATCTTACCCTCACTGCATACTGGTGGACTTTTATGTTTGGATGTTCTCCTGTTCTTGACGTTAGTCGAGTTTATCAAAATTTCAAGTTTTCTTCTTTTGTTTCTCTTTTTGTTCATTGATTCAGAGGGTTTCTTTTAGTTTCTTGTTTAATTAAGAATTTCTTCTATTTGTTCAATGATTTAGAGGGTTTCTTCTAGGTACTTGTTCGATTTTAGAATTCCACATCCATTTCATACCAAAGGTTTAAATTTTGGAACTTTGCATCAAAATCTAGACATTTTATATCAATCTTACCCTCACGGCATCTTGGTGGAGTTTTATGTTTGGATGTTCTCATGTTCTTGCCGTTAATGGAGTTTATCAAATGTTCAAGATTTCTTCTTCTGTTTCTCAGCTTGTTCAGTGGTTCAGAGGGTTTTTTTTAGTTACTTGTTTAATTTTGGAACTTCTTCTGTTTGTTCAATGATTTAGGAGGGTTTCTTCTAGGCACTTATTCGATTTTGTAATTTCGCATCCATTTCAGACCAAAGGTTTTGATTTTGGAACTTTGCATCAATATCTAGACATTTTATATCGATCTTACCCTCACGAATCTTGGTGGAGTTTTATGTTTGGTTGTTCTCCCGTTCTTGCCGTTAGTCGAGTTTATCAAAATTTCAAGTTTTCTTCTTCTATGTCTCTTTTTGTTCATTGATTCAGATGGTTTCTTTTAGTTTCTTGTTTAATTTTGGAATTTCTTCTATTTGTTCAATGATTTAGAGTGTTTCTTCTGGGCACTTGTTCGATTTTGGAATTTCACATCCATTTCAGACTAAAGGTTTCGATTTTGGAACTTTGCATCAATATTTAGAAATTTTATATCGATCTTACCCTTACGGCATCTTGGTGGAGTTTTATGTTTGGATGTTCTCCCTTTCTTTCCGCTAGTCGAGTTTATCAAAATTTCAAGTTTTCTTCTTCTGTTTCTCTGTTTGTTCATTGCTTCAGAGGGTTTCTTTTAGTTACCTTTTTAAATTAGGAATTTATTCTATTTGTTCAATGATTTAGAGGGTTTCTTCTAGGCACTTGTTTGATTTTAGAATTTCGCATCCATTTCAGACTAAAGGTTTCCATTTTGGAACTTTGCATTAAAATCTAGACATTTTATATCGATCTTACTCTCACGGCATATTGGTGGAGTTTTATGTTATGATGTTCTCCTGTTCTTGCCATTAGTCGAGTTTATAAAAATTTCAAGTTTTTTTCTTCTATTTCTCTATTTGTTTATTGATTCAGAGGGTTTCTTTTAGTTACTTGTTTAAACTTGGAATTTCTTCTATTTGTTCAATGATTTAGAGGGATTCTTCTAGGCACTTGATCGATTTTGGAATTTCGAATCCATTTCAGACTAAAGTTTTCGATTTTGGAACTTTGCATCAATATATAGACATTTTATATCGATCATACCCTCACGGCATCTTAGTGGAGTTTTATGTTTGGATGTTGTCCCTTTCTTGTCGTTAGTCGAGTTTATAAATATTTTATGTTTCCTTCTTCTGTTTCTCTGTTTGTTCATTGCTTTAGAGGGTTTCTTTTAGTTACCTTTTTAAATTAGGAATTTATTCTATTTGTTCAATGATTTAGAGGGTTTCTTCTAGGCACTTGTTCGATTTTAGAATTTCGCATCCATTTCAGACTAAAGGTTTCAATTTTGGAACTTTGCATTAAAATCTAGACATTTTATATCGATCTTACTCTCACGGCATATTGGTGGTGTTTTATGTTATGATGTTCTCCTGTTCTTGCCATTAGTCGAGTTTATAAAAATTTCAAGTTTTCTTCTTCTGTTTCTCTATTTGTTTATTGATTCAGAGGGTTTCTTTTAGTTACTTGTTTAAACTTGGAATTTCTTCTATTTGTTCAATGATTTAGAGGGATTCTTCTAGGCACTTGTCCGATTTTGAAATTTCGCATCCACTTCAGACTAAAGGTTTCGATTTTGGAACTTTGCATCAATATCAAGAGATGTTTTATTGATATTATGCTCACGGCATCTTGGTGGAGTTTTATGTTTGGATGTTCTCCCGTTCTTATCGTTAGTCGAGTTTATCAAAATTTCAAGTTTTCTTTTTCTGTTTCTCTGTTTGTTCATTGATTCAGAGGGTTTCTTTTAGTTAATTGTTTAATTTTGGAATTTCTTCTATTTGTTCAATGATTTAGAGGCTTTCTTCTAGGTACTTGTTCGATTTTGGAATTTCGCATCCATTTCAAACCAAAGGTTTCGATCTTGGAACTTTACATCAATATATGGAGATGTTATATCGATATTAACCTTACGGAATCTTGGTGGAGTTTTATGTTTGGATGTTCTCCCGTTTTTGCCGTATGTCGAGTTTATCAAAATTTCATGTTTTCTTGTTCTATTTCTCTGTTTGTTCAACGATTTAGAGGGTTTCTTCTAGGCACTTGTTCGATTTTGAAATTTCGCATCCATTTCATACTATAGGTTTCGATTTTGGAACTTCGCATCAATATTTAGACATTTAATATCGATCTTACCCTCATGGAATCTTGGTGGAGTTTAATGTTTGGATGTTCTCCCTTTCTTGTTGTTAGTCGAGTTTATCAAAATTTCAAGTTTTCTTCTTCTGTTTCTCTGTTTGTCCATTGATTCAGAGGGTTTCTTTTAATTACTTGTTTAATTTTGGATTTTCTTCTATTTGTTCAATGATTTAGAGGGTTTCTTCTAGGCACTTGTTTGATTTTGGAATTTCGCATCCATTTCAGACTAAAGGTTTCGATTTTGGAACTTTGCATCAATATTTAGACATTTTATATCGATCTTACCCTCACGACATCTTGGTGGAGCTTTATGTTTGGATGTTCTCCCGTTCTTGCCTTTAGATGAATTTGTCAAAATTTCGAGTTTTCTTCTTTTGTTTTTCCTTTTGTTCATTGATTCAGAGGGTTTCTATTAGTTAGTTATTTAATTTTTGAATTTCTTCTATTTGTTCAATAATTTAGAGGGTTTCTTCTAGGCACTTGTTCGATTTTGGAATTTCGTATCCATTTCAGACTTAAGTTTTCGATTTATGAACTTTGCATCAATATCTAGACATTTTATATCGATCTTACCCTCACGGCATCTTGGTGGAGTTTTTTGTTTGGATGTTCTCCCGTTCTTTCCGTTAGTCGAGTTTATCAAAATTTCAAGTTTTCTTCTT
>MDKI01183996.1:0-11828 GCA_005239505.1 Nicotiana paniculata | reverse complement strand
AGAGATTAATCAACCAATCAAAACTATGTTAATATCACAATAAGTTTATCCCCTAACGGGTTCTACCAAAACCCTGGATTAAGAACTTAGCTACTCATATTCATAAGAATCAATTCTAAAATAACTTGCATAATTGAGCTACAAAATAATAATTAAAAGCTATAAAAATCAATGTTTGCTTCACTGAGTAGTAATCCACAAGTTTTTCTTCACTTCAATGGCTTCTTCTCTTCGAATCCCCCTTCAAGTTGTGTTTTGGGGTCTATTTATATGTTTAGGACAAACCCTAAACATGTAGGAGACTTCTATTCCAACCGGGAAACACTTAAACTCTTCAAAACTCGGAATTGACTGGACTTCGGGACCCAGACATTTGGGCTCAAACGCCCCCTTAAAGCCAGGGCAGACCTGGCGTTAGGGCCCAAACGCCCCCCTAACGCCAGGGTCATCCTGGCTTTAGGGGCCAAACGCCCCACTAACGCCAGGGACAACCTGGCTTTAGGGGCCAAACGCCCGGCTAACGCCCGAGTGTTTCTTTTTCGACTCTTAAGCGTATTTGTGATGTATTTGCATCCATTTAGCTCGGTTTCCATCTCCAATGCACCTACACATGAAATAAACTCCATTATGCACATACAAAGTGTATTTTTATCATTAACGCATATAAAATGTAAGGCATATGACATGTTAAACCATGAATTCTAGCCACGCATGCGGAGTGTGCTGAGTTAGTGAAATCGGCAGAAGCGGATAATTTTTTCGCAGAAGCGGCGACCGCAGATACGGAATATGGACTGCAGATGTGGAGTAACTGGGCAGAATGGTATAAAAGGCCCCTTTGCGAATTTTTCTTATTTTCACCATTTTTGAAGATGGGTTTGGATCTTTTGGGGTGATTTTTGAGGAGAGATTCAAGGATTTTCAGTGAGGTAAGTTACTTGAGCCTAATACTCAATTCTATGGTGATTTTCAGTTAATTAAGCATGAAATTTGTGGGATCTAATGGTAAAATTTGAGGGGTTAGAGCTTGGAAATTTGAAGGTTTGATTTGGGGATTTGAGGGGTCATATGTGATCGGATTTTGATGATTTGGAAAGTATAGATTCGTGAGTGAATAAGGATTTCAGTTTTGTAATTTTTGTCGGATTCCGAGAAGTGGGCCCGGGGGTCGGGTTTGGCCAATTTCGGGATTTTTGATGTAATTTGATAATTTTCGCGTGGGATTTGTTCCTTTAGCATGTATTAATGATATGATACTGATTTTGGTTAGATTCGGGGCGATTTGAGGCCGAGTCGAGCGGCAAGGGCATCACGGAGTAGATCTTCATCCAGTTTGAGGTAAGTAACACTTCCAAACTTGGTTCTGAGGGTTCGAAACCCCGAACTACTTGTTATGTGATTAGAATTGGGTGACACACATGCCAAGTGACGGGCGTGCGGGCGTGCACCGTGAGACTTGTGACCTGGTTCATTCCATGGCACTGTTTATTGGTTCTCTCTTGTCGATATCTGTGCTTCTATCAATGTGACTGATATGAACATACTAGAAATCATGCTAAATACTATGTTAAGGCTTCAGGCCGATATTGTTGAGACCCGAGCGGTCGTCTATTGCTATCATCTAATGTGTTTCATTGGTATTATATACTCAGTCTTGTTTATGCATTTCATATCATGTATCAGTCTCGGTTATTATTGTTTGGAATTATATCATTGATTCGGGCTAGATCATGCATTGTGAGCCCGTGTGAGTGAGACTGGACAGTGATGACCGAGTGAGGCCGAGAGCCTGATATTGAGTGACATATATGGGATCGGGCTGCACGTCGCATCATGTTATATTGATTATGCCTGGATCTGGCTTATGTTAGCGTTTGGGCTGTAGGATCCCCTCCAGAGTCTGTAACACGCCCCTAGTGAGCGCAGTGATATTTGAGGGGTGGATCTTCCCTAGACATGGATCTTGTCCGAAGTGTTTATATTGGAGATGGATCTTCTCCATGAGGCGGATTGGCATGTTTCCTCGGTACTGAGCGACTGATGTCAGTGGTGTGTATACATATTCTGGGATGGATCTTCCCTGGGCCGTTGAGCCATATAGAATACCGAGTGGTTGTGAGGTGTATCATTATCTGGAGATGCATCTTCTCCATAGGGCTGGATCGGCCTTCCTCAGTACTGAGTGACTTCTGTCTGATGTGTATATATATTCAGGGATGGATCTTCCCTGGGCCATGCGAGCCATATACAGTACTGAGTGGACGAGTATTTGAGAGGGGGAGCACATTGTGCATTTCATACCGTTAATGCATTATCATGTAGAATATGTTGAGTTATATATATGTTAAATTGTTTGGAACGGTTCTTATCTTATCACTTTGAATTGTCTAGTTAACTGAAAGCATGCCTAAATTTCTGTACATTGATTTTGTCATAAATGTGGAGGTTTAGTCCGCCATTACCTCTCAGCCTACAGTTTGGGCTTGTTACTTATTGAGTTGGTGTACTCACGTTACCTCTTGCACCTTGTGTGCAGATTCAGGTATCCCAGGTCACGATAGTGCCAATTGATCATTTATTGCGGTTCATCTTCGGAGAGAGCGAGGTAGCTGCTTGGCGATCGCATACCCGCCTTTCTCCTTCCCTATCTTCCTTTGTGTATTCTGTTAGTTATTTCTCAGACAATTGTTGTCTTGATGTATTTTGGCACAGTTGTAGTATGGCTCAAAACTTAGTGACACCAGATTTTGGGATTTCTCTTTTTACAGTATTTTGGGTTTGATTTTATTTTTTATTTCGGTTTTCCTCTGATGAAAACGGGTAATATTTAAATATCTTGTTATGATAGAAATCGAATTGGTTAAGAGTGTAGGCTTGACTAGTTCCACGATAGGCACTATCACGACTGGGTTGGTTTTGGGGTCGTGACAAATACAGTATAATACAACACAATACAATACGATACATTATGAAACGATATGTGATGATATTTATTAAAGTATATATATTTATATGTATATTGCCTCATATTTTACTCGTGCTTCGTGGATTTCAGATGTGAAATGTATTGATTTATGCTTATTCGTGATATTTTTATATGTAGGAATCATCCGGAAGCAATTGGGGACGAAAAGTGAGAGATTAGAGCCAAAACAGAGGAAAAATGGGAAAGGTAGAATTTCAGCGTCACATGTGGCGCCATGGACAGAATCTTCAGCATTCCAGCGCCAGGGGTAGCGCCCCATGCTGCCCTAGATGCTGGAGGCGGGAAGTTTTCCTAGTTTGCTCAGGACAAGGTTATTTCGGCCCTACACTGCCCTAACTCGTATAAAAGGGGTTCTAAATCTAATTTGGAGGGGATCTAATATATTTTGAAGGGGAATTCACATGGAGGAACACACACTACGCTTGGAGGAATCTTCTAACTAGTTTTTCTTTTCTTCTCTTCTCACCCTTTAATTTCATACTTTATTAGTTCTAGAGTTTTGGGTGCTACATGAACATTGTGGTTTGAAACTTGAATTGTTCTTATTATTTTATCATATTGGTTTATTTATCCAACCTCGCGCTTAATAATTTGATTGCTTGATCACCAGTTGAATACTATCTACGAATCTATGATTGAACTAGGGAGAGGGAATTCTAGATTGCATATAAGATTGAGTAGAGCGAGATCTTGAACCTGATTAACGGGAAAAAATTTGCGATTAGGATAAGGATATACCTAATCACCTTGATTGGTTATTATACGGGAATTATAAATGTGTTCTTGTTAATCCTAGTTCCATAGGAATATAGGCGTTAGGTTAGCTTGAATGTACTTCGGGAGAAGGCTACGAGCAATATTAACGTTGTCAATCAATAGACCAGATAAATTAATTAGATAATTTAAGTAGAAAACTCAACGGGAATATTTTCTCCCATTGAATTCGCATCGCCAACATATTTTCTTTAGTTTCTTAGTTTTCGACTCTAGATTAGTTGTAGTTAATAATCTTTAGGAATCACTTAAAGATATTACTTGTATTAATATAATTTAGTAAATAGTTAATCACAAATCCCTATGGGTACGATATTTGAATTTACAATCCTATATTACTTGTACAACCACGTATACTTGCATGTACGTTTAGGATCAACATGTAACAACAATACAAACAAGTTGTTAGCGAAGCCTAAGCATGAAAAGGTCAAAAGAGGGGGCAACCAGTCTTAAAATCTTCAAATGGACCATGTTTTGTATTTTTTTTTTAAAAGGGAAACATTTGTGTCATTAAGTCTTTAAAATGGGTTCTGAATGTCATTTTATCTTTTCAATGAAAAACGGTTGATTTAACACGTAAGCTTTAACATAATCCCTCCTTGTGATGACCCGATAGGTCATCTAGAGTTTTAGAACCTAATTATGTGTTTCAAAGTCTCTAGTAGCTTATTTAAGCCTTCCTTGATTTACTTGTATATATCAAGTATTTTTTCGGAAGGCTTTTATGTTAAAAACTGATAAAATATTAAATTTTGTCTTAAAAATTCATTTGAGTTGACTGAAGTGGGTTTAGGCCAGTTCTGAACTGCCTCAATCTTCTTAGGATCTACCTGAATACCCTCTATTGATACAACGTGTCCTAAGAAAGTGACTGAATCCAACTAAAACTCGCACTTCGAAAATTTAGCATACAACTGACTGTCCCTTAGAGTCTAGAGACTATCCTAAGGTGTTGCTCATGCTCCTCCCGACTGCGGGAGTATATTAAGATGTCATCAATAAACACAATCACAAAGGAATCTAAATAAGGCTTGAACACTCGGTTCGTCAAATCCATAAACGTTGTTGGGGCATTGGTCAACCCAAAGTACATCACCAAAAACTCATAGTGCCATACCGCGTCCGAAAAGTTGTCTTAGGGATATCAGATGCCCTAATCCTCAACTGATGGTAGCCAGATCTCAAATCAATCTTCGAAAACACCTTTTCACCCTGAATCTGATCAAATAAATCATCAATTCTCGGCAACAGATACTTGTTCTTGATGGTGACTTTATTCATCTGTCGATTATTTATACACATCCTCATAGACCCATCATTCTTCTTCACAAACAAAATCCGTGCACCCAGGGCGAGAAACTAGGTCTAATGAAGCCCTTATCAAGCAAATCCTGCAATTGTTCCTTCAATTCTTTCAACTCTGGTGGGGCCATCCGGTATGGCGGAATGGAAATGGGCTAGGTGCCCGGAGCCAAATCAATACAAAAATCAATATCCCTGTCAGGTGGTTTTTATTTATGTTACTACTTGTGTTTCACGCTTTTGCATAATATTTGTGTTACTGCTTCCCATTTTTTTTGGCTCTCACGTTGCTGATTATTTTTTGGGTTTGTTGTCAAGTATCTATTGTCTCTGAGCCGAGGGTCTCCCGGAAACAGCCTCTCTACCCCCTCTAGGTTAGGGGTAAGGTCTGCGTACACTCTACCCTCCCCAGACCCCACTAATGGGATTTTACTGGGTTGTTGTTGTTTTGTTTTATTCCTGTCAGGTGGAATCCCCGACAAATCTGTAGGAAATACCTATAGAAATTCACGAACAACATGCACAAAATCCATAGAAGGAACCTCAACACTACAATCACAAACATAAGCCAAATAGGCCAAACACCCCTTCTCGACCATACGCCGAGCCTTCATATAAGAAATAACCCTGATGGTAGAATGTCCAGGAGTCCCTCTCCACTCTAATTGAGGCAACCCCGGCAAGGCTAATGTCGTTGTCTTGGCGTGAAAGTCCAAAATAGCATGATAAGGTGACAGCCAATCCATGCCCAATATAACATCGAAACCCACCATATCTAAGAGCAGAAGGTCTACATTGGTCTCAAGACTCCCAATAGTGACCACACACCAACGATATACATGATCTACAATAATAGAATCCCCCACCGGTGCGGACACATATATAGGTCACTCAAAGAATCACGAGGCACAACCAAAGATGAAGCAAAATAAGATGACACATAAGAGTAAGTAGACCCCGAATCAAATAGAACTAAAGCATCTCTACTGCAAACTGAAACAGTCCTATAATGACAGCATCAGATGACTCAGCCTCAGGTCTGGCTGGAAAAGTATAATATTGGGGCTAAGCTCCACTACTCTGAACCATATCCCAGGGACGGCCTCTAGCTGGTGGGCCTCCATCTCTAACGGCCTGACCTACACCTCTAATAATCTGGACCCTATCTCTGGATACCTGACCCCTGCCTCTGGCTGGTTGAGCAGGCGGTGCAAAAACTAGTGCCAAAACCATGGCACGAGAACTCTGACGCTATGGATGAACACCCAATAATCTCGGACAGGTCCTCTGAATATGCCCATAATCACCACACTTGAAACATCCATCCTGATACTGTGGATGTGGAGACTGAGACTGACCTGGACGAGCCAGATGACCAGGATAATAACTCTGAAGATGAGGTGCAATGATAGGAGCTGGTGGTGCACTATAGGATGGCTGCCCAAAAGGAGGTACATAAGAACCACGACTCCTTGAAACAATGTGGGATGCCTGAAGCGCTGAATGGAACGGCCTGGGAGGATGGCCTCTACCAAAAGTACCCATGCCTCCAGATGAGGCGCCGCTGAACCCACCAGAATGACGAGGTGTCTTGTCCGACCCCTGACCTCCCTGTCCGATAACCATCTCGACTCGTCTGGCGACATTGGCCTCATCCTGGAAAGAAATCTCAATCCCAGTCTCTTTATCCATCTGCAATCTAAAAGGCTGAGCAAGACCCTCAATAAACCCCCTCACCCTTTATCTCTCAGTAGGAAGAAGAAGAATATCATGACGAGATAAATCCAAAAAACGGCTCTCCTACTGAGTAACAATCATGCTACCTTGCTGGAGATGCTTGAACTGACTGCGGCGCTCCTCTCTCAAGGTGATAGGCAGAAACTTCTCCAAGAAGAGATGAGAGAACTGGTCCCAAGTAAGAGTAGGCGACCCAGTAGGTCTGTTCAATAAAGAATCCCTCCACCATTTCTTGGCGGAACCAGTCATCTGAAAAGCAGCAAAGTCGACCCCATTGGTCTCCAATATACCTATATTCTGAAGAACCTCATGACAACTGTCAAGATACTCTTGGGGATCCTCTGAAGTAGCACCACTAAAATGAACTAGAAAGAGCTTGGTAAAGCTATCCAATCTCCATAGAGCCTCAGAGGACATAGCTGACCCATCACCGGGTTGTGCCGCAACAACCGGCTGAACTACTCCGATTGGATGAGCTAGTGGAGTCTGAAACTGGGGAACCATATGCTCCGGAGTGTGAGTAGCAGGATTTTGGGCTCCTCCTCCAGCCTGAGATACGGCTGGTGCCATGGGAAATGCGCCGGTCTGGGCACACTCTCCATAAGGCCCACCAATCGGACCAAGGCATCTTGAAGCATTAGGGTGGCAATAAACCTCTCTGGAACCTGAGCTGGTCTGGCAGGAATAATCTGAGCTGGAATCTCCTCATCAAACTCTACTTGAGGCTCCACGGCTGGGGGTGTTCGGGCTTTGGGTTGAGCCCTGGCCTTGCCTCGGCCTCGACCTCTGCCCCTCGTAGGAGTTGTTGCTGGAGGCTCTGGGTGCTGCTCAGCTGAAGAAACGGACGTGTCCTCGCCATCTGTGAGAGAATAAGAATATGAGGGTTCAATCAATATTGAGAAAACAAAATCGCACGACAGGGTTGAATAAGAGTGAAATTTGTTCCAAAACTTCATAGCCTCTGGGAGATAAGTACAGACATCTCCGTACCGATCCTCCAGACTCTGCTAAGTTTGCTCGTGACTCGTGAGATCTATGTAACCTAGTGCTCTGATATCAACTTGTCACGACCTAGAATTCCCACAGTCGGGACCGTGATGGCGCCTAACACTTCACTTGCTAGGCAAGCCAACATTAGAATATTTTTACTACTTTTAGCAGCTTTAACAATAACATTAATAATGAACTAACTAACATATATGTTTTAAGTACAAATGCGGAAGTTAAACAACCAATCATCTATTACAATTTTCTGAATCTGGTGTCACAAGTTCACGAGATTCTAAAGTAATGCACATAAATGTTTGAAATAAGTATAGAGTTGTCTGAATAAAGTTGTAAAGCTAAAAGAAAAGAGGATGGGGACTCCAGGAGCTGCGGGCGCTGAACAGCCGTACCTCAAGTCTCCATAAATATCCGATCCGAGCTCACTAATGACCGCCGTTGGGACCGTCTCCAAAATCTGCACAATGTGCAGAGTGTAGTATCAGTACAACCGACCTCATGTACTGGTAAGTGACGAGCCTAACCTTGAAGAGGATAAGGCGGGGCACTTATACTAAAACATGTACACAATATATAAAATGACAGAATAATAGAAATATTGAACAGAACTAAACAGCCAACTGAAAATGACCACCACAGCCTCTAGAGTGAACCAGTGTCGTCCGGAGTTACCAATTCTTACTATATCAAATAATGAAAGAAATACCGGAAAGGAATTCAACTCAGGAAATAGAAAACATATAGTTTTATTGCGGCGTGCAACCCGATCCCACCAGACAACACAAAAATCCTCCCTTATTCCTCCTTAACAATAAAAATAACAGTAAATAATATAGTTTGTGGCGCACAACCCAGTCCCACCATATATCAAGATCAATATGATCATTCATCCTTATTTCACCATATCAATCCACCCTTATTCCTCTTGTTGCAGTGTGCAACCGATCCCACCGTATAACCATATTCACCTTATTCCTCTTGTTGTTGCATGCAACTCTATCCCACCATATCAGTACCAAATACTCAATATACACAGTCAATTAACAGTCTAAATCACAAGTCCTTTACGATAAATAAATATTGATTTGAACCAAGAACAAGGAAACCTTGATCAAAATAAAAATCTACTCAAATAATACTACACAACGAGGTCAATCCAACAATTTATAATTTAAAAGGTGCACACAAGTCGAATTAAGAAAATAGCAGGGATTAGGGAACCTATGGAAAGAGCTAACATAATTAACAGGAGAAGATGTTGATTAACACGTAGCAGTTAGACATGGAAAGCATTTAGAGCATATAACAATTACCTCGATCCATAAGCCACTCACTACTCAATTACCGCTTTTTCTCTAGTTTCCACCTTTGAACCACTCGTATCTAGTCATAATTAACTAAATAACATCAAATATTTTTAAATAAATCAATTTCAATACATAAATTTAGGTTTTCCAAACTTTTTCCCAAAAAGTCAAAAATCGACCCCGGGCCCGCTTGGTCAAAACTTGAGCTTCGGACCGAAATCCATTCACCCATTTACCCCCTAGCTCGAATATGTAATTAGTTTTGAAATTCGACCCCAAATCGAGGTCTGAATCCCCAATTTGCAAAAACTCCCCAATTCTTCCAAAATCCCCAATTTCTACCATGAACACTCTAGATTTTAGGTCGAAATCTTGTAAAATGAAGTGAAAGATTGAAAGAAACAAGTTAATAATCACTTACCTATGATTGGGGAAGAAGCGGTCTTTGGAAAATCGCCTAGAGAGTTTCTTGTTTTGAAAATTTTGAAAAATGAGCTAAAATCCCGTCTAAGTCAAGTTTTACCAACTGCAGATGTCGCATTGCGACCTGAGCTTCGCAATTGCCAAGCTCGCAAATGCGAGAAAGATAGCGCAAATGCAAACCATATGCTCGCAATTGCGAATATTAGGTTATCACAAATGCGACAGTAACCTCGCAAATGCGAGGGTCCCCAGTCCCAGCCCATGCTCGCAAATGCGAGGCTCACATTTGCGAGCCAGACCTCGAAACTGGGAGATTTGTAGTCCTGAAGCACACCAACTATGTTTTCTAAGTTCATTTCACTCTGTAGACTATCTGAAACTCACCTGAGCCCTCGGGACTCCAAACCAAACGTGCACACAAGTCTTAAAACATCATACGGACTTGCTCTTGCGATCAAATAGCCAAAACAATACCTAGAACTACGAATTTAACACCAAATCACATGAAATTCCCAATAACACTTTAAAATTCCTATTTTCACAATCGGAAGTCCGAATCACGTCAAATTAATTCCATTTTTACCAAATTTTATAGATAGGGTATAATATTATTTTAGACCTGTATCCGGCTCCGTAACCAAAATACGGGCCCAATACCAACAAAATCAAACATTAACCAAATTCTTGAAACCATTAGATTTTCAGTCTTTCAATTTTTAACAAAAATCCATATCTCGAGTTAGGGACCTCGGAATTCGATTTCGGGCATATGCCTAGGTCCCATATTTCACTATGGACCCACCGGGACTATCAAAACACGGGTCCGGGTATGTTTACCCAAAACGTTGACCGAAGTCAACTAAAATAAACTTTTTAAGGCAACAATTATTATTTTCATTTACTTTCAACGTAAAAGCTTTCCCGAAATACGCGCAGACTGTGAACGCAAATCAAGAAGGGTAAAAATGGGAATTTTAAAGCTAAAGAGTGCGAAATCGAGTTCTAAAACACAAGATGACCTTTTGGTCATCACAATCAAGCACCTTTTATGTATTGTCAACCATATTGAGGCTTATATATCTCCGGTGTTAGTTGGTATTGATGATAGTAGAAGCGAAGATGAAGATGAAGATAAAGAAGGTACTAATGGCATGGACTATGACTCTGAAGAGTTAGAACAATTTGAGGCACAAAAAAAAAAGCTTCTTACTGAAAATAATTTAGAGATGTTGAAAAGTGACAAAATTAGGTAGAGGTATAAGTTTGTAGATGGCTGCCCATTTAAATATCTTATATTCAGGGACAAGGGCAGTGAGGGCTGTAGAGTAAATACACTAAACCGGAAACATGATTGTGATTATGCTTTTGATAACAATAGGGTTGAATATAGTACTATAGCATACTACTTCAAGAAGAAGTTGCAAGACAGTCCTAGGTATAAGGTGAAAAGAAATGAGGGCAGACCTGGAAAACTCATTTAGACTTAGTACTAGTAAATCAAAGATTGAAAGGGCGAATAGAATAATATTGAAGAAGTTGGAAGAGAGTTTCACTGATGATTATAACAAGCTTGAAGCATATGCCAATGCTTTGAGGGATAGTAATCCTGGAAGTGATGTAATTATTAATTTATCTGAAGAAGCACTGTTGCAAGGCAAAAGAAAATTTCTTAGGATGTACATTTATTTTCATGCACTAATATGGGGTATAAAGAGGGCTTGAGACCATTTATTGGGTTGGATGGTACATTCTTAAGGGGGAAGGTTAAAGAAAAACTATTAGTTTATGTTGGACAAGGCAATATAAATCACTTTTATCCACTTGCTTCAGCTATAGTTGATAGAGAAACAAAAAGAAGATGGACTTGGTTTCTGGAGGTTCTTCACAATTCATTAGACTTGATTATGGATAATGGATTCACATTTATGTCGGACATGCAGAATGTACTATTTACATCTTGTATAGTTTCAGCTCACATTTATAGATTTATCATTATTAATCTGTTAAATTATTTTGATATTTGTAGGGATTAATGAAGTCAATAAATATAGTCCTTGCTGAAGAAAAACATAGGTTATGTGTGAGATATGTAGAGTCAAACTGGTGCAAAGATTACAGAGGGCTTGAAATGAAAAAGTTACTTTGGTGGAGTGCTTGGGCCACTTATGCAGAAGAATTCAATGATCAATTGAGAAAGATGGGATAATTGAAAGAAGCAGCTTGTACTGACTTGTGTTGTTTAACTAATTCTACTAACAAAATAATAAACTAGTAATTGACTAACAATTTAA
>ML309170.1:0-16069 GCA_005239505.1 Nicotiana paniculata | reverse complement strand
ATTATTTGATTTGTCTACCTATATTGTAGTATAGAACTAAATATTTATTTATAAAAAAGGAAATATTCTAGGTATTTATTTATTTACTAGGGATAAAATTTTATTTCTCAATATTTGAATTATTTTAAACTTGCATTAATGTAATAGCATGTTTTAATCAAGCATAAATTTTGAAGAACAATTTTGTCTTTAACTAAGCTAATGCATGCATTAAACCCCATTGCATTCTTAATACCATAGTTTTCTATGCATTAGTCATACATAGAATAATACCAAATAGGGTGTATAACTAATACTTGCATAACTAATATATATGTTCAAAAAGTGTACCAAACTGTGTATTATTAATACACAAAGTTAATGCATGCATCATTTTATACACCATGCTTCTTGATCTCATATTCTCATATATTGTTTCCCTAGCTCCAGTACCTTGTGTATCAATCATCTTGATGCAGTCTACGTTCAATCACTAGTACAAACATTTTTCAGTAATCCTCTTAGAGGATGAACAGATAATTGGGAATTTGAAAGATAATCAGCTGCTAAAACGAATTACATGTGTAGGCTGTGAAACCAATCACTGATGTTTGCATAAAGTAAGCTGCCTGCATCACACCCCTCGGGATGCAGCCCTTCCCCGAACCCTGCATGATGCTTCGTGCATCACGCTGCTCGACTTTAATGAAGTTGTGTTGTTACCAGTTAAACTAGAATGACAGTACTATTTGGATGAAAATGCACCTAATTACAAGCTCTTCTGGAGCATAAATTCTTCAATTTGTTTGATATACTTCAGAAGTGAACCAGATAGGTAACTATGAATATATCATTGGGTCAAACCATTTGAGATGAGGCATAGAATGTCTACACATTCGAACTGCAGCATTTTAAAGTAATGCTGCATCTAGGTAACATTCTAAGAATGAAATGGTATGATAACTTTGTTATTGCATCTACTACAGCTTACAAAAAGTTCAGAAGGAACAATCCATGATCAGTGTCCTCTTTAACATGCTATGATATTCATCCGCCAACAGTGATCTTTAAGAACTCACCTCTCACCTTTAAAGGAGGGGTTGAATACTAGCGCTTAAGCCTAACTTAAATTTGGATTACTAAATCATGCTGTAATGCTTCTGGAGGATTCAGCTTCGAGGTACTTGCACATACGTTCCATCACTTCTCTTCCCTTAGCACTGTTTGCTTGAAACTTGTCCACACACTTCTGCTCTATTTTCTCTGCCATTGAAGCCAGAGCTGAAAAGGGCTTAATCCTAATACTCGTTTCCTGCTTGCAGACGGTCCACAAATTTGGATTATCTGGATGAGGGTTATATCTGATTTTCTCCTCCACTTCTATGTACTTCTCGAGACTAATGTTTCGAGTGGAGAGTTGCATTGACCGAGATTGGGCATCGACTACAGTTGATTCTACACAGTGGCAGATGTCCTGGCCAATGATTTTACGGACGAACCATGGTCCGGGTGCATGGATAGTTATCGCGCGAGTAGTATAAAGCTTCCCTGAACTGGGATCAAGCTTGTGGTTCAATGTGTCAACCTCGAGGATGTGTGATAGAGTGCGCTTGTTTTCCGGATCAGCAAACTTGCGCCAGGATGCAGAAGTTACACGTTCCCATGGGTGCTTATATGTGTGCTCTTGTGAATATGCTCTGACCATCTCTTACTTTTGGTTTTCTAAATCTGAACAATAGAAACAGTAAGCAAATCATGCAGACAAATGTCTATTGACGATATGAGTTAGCAACAAATGAATATAGGTATTTTTGGGTTCAAAATTTGCTTGAAACACCATTCTACAAACACACTTTCAAAAAAAAAAAGTACTCGAATTAATTACCAAAAAGAAAGTACTCAAATTTTCCATTTCACAAGCTCAGCATTATATTGAATTACAGACACGCCTCAAATCAACTTAGAATGAGGTATCTGTCAAGTAACTTATTCTCAACCCAATATTACAACATTTGCATGTTCATTTGGTTATGTTCTCAAACCCCCTTCTTCCCCTTCCCTCATTTCCACTCTCACTCGCACAAGAATCAATATCCACTTGTCTTTAAGAACAACACAAAGATATACCCATTGAAAAGGCAATGCGCCTCTCCGAACATTAGAGAGATTGTGGAGGACCAAAGAATTAGGTACATAAGCCCCTTTATCTGTACAATCACTAGAGAATTGTGATAACATCTAACATTAAAAGCAACATAATGCTGTGACAGTTACCGTCTTATACAATTACACAAGTATACATTTGACGGTATATAACAAACAACTTGGTTTATTCAACTTGATAATCAGTGATTGAAAAGATAAATGTATTTTTGTGTGTGAGAGAGAGAGAGACAGAGAGAGCACCTATAAGAAAAATTAATCATTTGACATCAACATTCATCGGCTAGCAGTAAGTTTGGCTACACCGAAGCGCCTACCAAGCGCGACAGAAAGGGCATTTGCCACTTGAGCCGTATGCCGGGTAACTCGCTCGTGTAATTTTTAGGTGGGAGAATTTAACCAATAAACCAAAAAGTGTCCTAAAAAATCTCACACCCATAACAAGACAATCAAAGAAACGCAAATCCAAGCCATTTCTCTTTTATAGAATTTCACTATACTAGCTAGAGCAGCAACTTAATCTAAATGATGCTTCCAGAAATCATGAAATGCTGCTCGATTTAAGACAAATAATAAGCAAATTCAAGCATCTTCTCAAAAAATAAAAACATACCAAAATCTAAAATCGATCAAGAACACAAATCAAATATCAAATTCTGGAACAGAAACTCAAAGGGGTCTTCAGAAATTCTCACACCCACATCAAATCACTGAACGATAACACAAACGCAGGTCAATTTATTTAAAGAATTTCATTACACCAGCTCACGCAGCTACTTGATCTAAAATCATGGATTGTACAAATCAAATTCAATGGCCGAGCAACAAATCCATCAATCAATCAACCAATCACCTTTATAAATTCTTCGTTTTATTTTAATTATATGTCACATTTAATGCATAGTACTAATGATGATAAATCAAAAAAGGTGTAACAGGTTTTTTGAGCAAAAATGGAGAAAGACCACAAATCGAACTTAATTAAAGAATTTCATTACACCAGCTCAAGCAACTACTTGACCTAAATCATGCTTCCACAAATCAATATCGCTGGCCGACCAACAAATCTCAATTACAACAAAATCAATCAATCAACCAATCAACTACACCTCAATCCCATAAATAATTTGGATCAACACTACTCGCTATAAATCCTACGTATGTTTTATTTTATCTAGTTACATTTCATTCTTCTAGTACCAATGATATGAGAAATCAAAAAGAGTGTAACAGATTTTGAGGTAATAATCAGAGATCAGAAACTGACCTTTTTGTTGGTGAAAATTTTTGGAAAGAGACCACCGCCTACAGAAGAGAGAGAGAGAGTAATGGAATCCGCTGCTGCCCTACAACTGTGTAGTGCTTTCCATTATGTAATTCTTACTGACTATTTATAGAAAGTTTTGTGGCTGCGGAGTGTGTATACCCACGAGTACAACTAGTGAAGCGGAAATATCAACTCTGTGAAATTATGTTTTTTATTATTTGACACGTGGATACAAGGCTTATTTTTGAAAATTTATAAAAAATAAAAAAAAAAGACAATTTGAGAAAGAAAAGTATTTAAAGTAAAAGCTGAAAGATAGAATTCGGAAGTGAATTTCCCATGAATTTGTTTTTAATTTTATGAGTGAAAACCGTATAGTTTTCTCTAAAACTAATTTTTTTTTTTTTTTTTGTCTTCAAATGCCTTATTTCAAGTTGAAATTGATATTATGTACTCCATCAATTTCAATTAGATAATGTAGTTTGATTTGGCCTAGAGTTTAAGAAAAAATAGGAAGCCTTTTGAAATATATATTTCTAAAAGCTTAAGGGCCAAAAGCTTTGAGGCTATAATATTTATGTGGATGTAAAATTTCTCATTAAAAATAAAGTATGTAAAATGAAAAGTTTAAAGTTAAATTGTTTTTACCTATAGAATGTGTCATTTTTTTTTGAATGGACGAATGAGAAAAGTATGACATTTAAATTAAAACAGTTTAAGTCTCAAATTGTTGAATAGACATCAATTTGCATATAATATGTTAAGATAGAAGTTGAAATAATAAAATAATTTTTATGGCAATATAATTAAGTTTTTTTTTAGTTTGTTTACACTCCAATTCCAATATTAGGAAATAGAAATGGGGAGAGGTATTATTACTTGAAGACTTCTCATGAATACCATTAGATTATAAGTGTTGTTGTTGAGATCCCGAATTTACTTTGAATATATGGCGCATGTTTTAAGAATTTAAGTCCTTTTATTACAAGGGTAACAAAACAAATACGAGAAAGTACACAAAAATGTATTAGGTTTACGTATAGTAAATTATATTTTTATTTTATTTGTTATGCTTCACAACAACAACAACAACTAAGTGAAATTCTATAAGTGGAGTTTGGGGCGCGAAGTGTGTACACAGACCTTACCTAACTATAAAGATAAATAGGTTGTTGCTGAAAGACCACCGGCTTAAGAAAGTAAAAAAATGGAGCAATAGAAAAATAATATCAACAACAATGTAATAAGACAATGTAAGCAAATACTACAACGAATAATGACAGAGATCCGCGTGAAACTACAAGAATAGTATCATTCCTACAGCTACTACTGACATACTGAATAGAAACAAGGGACTAGGAATAGGAAGGCACCCGACTAGTACTACTACTACTGGTAATACAAGCCAAAACTCTAGACTATCTATCAAACAACCATCCTAATTTTGGAACTCTACATTTTTCTATTGAGAGTCATGTTCGGTAACTTGAAACAGGTAAATGTAAGTTCTATCCAGCCTGTCTATTGAGGGTGTTCATTGGTCGGTACAATACGACATTTAGATATTTCGGTTCTGTATTTTCGGTATTCGATTTCTTAAAATTCTATACCAATAGTGTACCTAATTAAATTCGGTATGGTTCAGTTTTTCTCCTTTCGATTTTGGTGTATTCGGTTTGGTAACTTCGGTTTATTCAGTATGAATATTAACTAGTGCGTAGAGTCATAAACTGTCATATTCTTAATTAAAGTACTCAAAAATACAAAACTAAAAACGTTTGTTGACAAAAGTTTTGTTCAAAACCAATAAATATCAACCAAAAAGAGAAAAATGTACATAAAGGAATAAATTTGATCAATAGAAATATCTTTTTACTGATCAATAGATAAAGTGATGAAAATTTGCTGGCATGGGACAAAGTTTGCAGGCCGCTCTCTGCAGGGGACTAAACATTATTGATGTGCATACTTGGAATAAAGCTGCTATCAGTAAGCATTTCTGGAATTTGTGCAAAAAAAAAAGACAAGTTGTGGATCCAATGGATTCATACTTATTACGGAAAAAACAGACCAATATGGGACATAAATCTGACTCAAGCATCCTGGATGGTGAGGAAAATCTTTAAGGCCAAAGACAACTTTGCAAATGTTGAGTACATACCTGCGAATATAATAGAAATGAATTCTTTTTCTATAAAGAAGTTACATCAACAAATGCAAGGGGACTATCAGAAAGTCTCATGGAGAAGGCTTATATGTAGTAATGCTGGAAGTCTAAAGTGGATCTTTATATTGCAATTGATAGCTCATGGAAAACTATACACTAAGGACATGCTTGCAAAATGGGTATTATGAGTAATATGGTATGTCCGCTATGTGAATGTGAGGATGAATCTAGAGAACACCTTTTTTTTCTATGCAAATACTCAGAAAGTATGTGGAGCAGATTACTAAAATGACAGGGGATAAGAAGGAAACCTATGGGATGGAGTATGGAGCAAGAATGGGCTGAGAGATATGCTAGAGGCAAAAATGACAGTGCTGATGTATACAAAATGACTTTAACTGCATGTGGCTATGGTATTTGCAAGAGAGGAACCTCAGAGTATTTCAGAACAAGAAGAGAGATGTTGAATAGTTGACAAGATTGATTGTGCAAGATATACATGTGCGAGGTGCAAACAAGATGAAGATTGCAAGCAATTAGGAACGATGAATTGGTATCCATGACTATTGTACTAGGAGAGATAAAGCTTATCAATAGATAAATACCAGTAGCTTAGCTTCTCTTCGAGTAGTTATTACAGTCTGAGTCTGCTGATCATACTGTAGGGATTTTTGTTTTGAATTGTACAATAATATCTTTCCCTGGTAATAAAATTTTATTTACCGAAAAAAAAGAAATATTTTTTTACTTGCTTAGAGTTAATTGATAAACTTGAAAAATAAAGGAAAGTAAAATTATAAATGTTAATATTTATATTATAATTAATAATATGTATATTTTGTAATATAATATATATTTCGAAACGGTATCGGTATTTCATTTTAAAATATCAAATATTATACCTAATACCAATTTATTTTTAAACTTAAACTAAATATCATACCGAATACCAAAATATCGAATACAAAATATTAAAATTTTCGATTTTGATAATTTAGTACTTACCAAATTATGCACAACCTAGTGTCTATCAATGTATCTTATTATATTTCCCTTCCCATTACAAACTATAGTAACACTTTGTGTAAACATTCGAAAATTGGTTTTAGATAAATAAAAGTCAGTTCCCCATTTTTAGTGTAACCATTGATTGAGACACTCGGTCAATACGTATTCGTGCCTTCTTTTATAACCAATACTTAACTGAATTAATTTTTTTCTATATCTTCAGGTTTATACATACCTATCACAACTACAAAACACAAAAACAGATACGAGAAATCTAAAATCTCATCTCCTTTAATGCTAATCTTGTTAAATTTTGATTATGATTTTGTGAGAAATTTGGAGTGGGTATTGTTTGAACTTATCTGAAATAGTCTAATTAGGTTGTATACAACGTTTGAAGTTATTTGCTGGAGATTTGGACTAGTTTTATACAAGAATTGCAAGTGAAAATCGTTAAAAAAAAATCGTCAGAGATGCTTATACACTTTTATACAATGTTGTACACTTTTATACAAAGAGGTACATTATGTATATAATTGTATAAAAGTGTATAAAGATATATATTCACAGAGTAAAAATATTCTTGATACACTATGTATATAGGTGTATAAGAAGATTGAGAAGAAGAAGAAGAAGAAAATGCAGGAAATTCACCAAATACCTGTAAATAATGTACAACCTTGTATATAATATTGTATAAGTGGCGGTTTTACACTATTATACACTATTTATACAATATTATACATTATTATACAAATGAATCCTATCAATGGAACTTCACTTGTTCTTCTTCTTCCTTGGGCATCCTCTGAAATTTAACTCAAATATAGCCTAAATCTACTCCAAATCACTTGAAATTTAAGTTTTGAATTATGATTCCAATCAATTGGGACAACACTCATTCCAAACAACTAACAAATCGGAAAACCCAATTTCTAAAATCGAATCTTCAAACCACTTGTAATGGTGACTTTCATTTTTCAAATCCTTAGTTAACCATTAGAATCCGGAAAAGAATTGAAGGAGAATAACAATAGTAGAGAAGTTTTATGGTGCAAAGGCTGATACGGGAAGAGGAAGAAGAACGAAGAAGAAGGGGAACGACAAAAAAGGGATGGGCTAACGGGTGAAAAATAATTTTCAAATTATGTACAACCTGAACTATATTAGGTCAAAATTTCAAAAATAAGCTATTTTCTGATGGATGTTGGACCAAGTGACAAGAGGTGAAATTTACCCTATTTTATTTGTTATGCCTGGTAAATGTAAATCAACAAAAAAGTAGAAAGTGTCAATATTAGAAATATATTATAATACAAACAGATCCGAGTAAAGCTAAGTGGATAAGCATTCACATGTGGAAGTGGAGCCCAATTTTCTTAAGATCAAGAACAATAGCTGTTTTTATTAGTAAATATACAAACTAATCACGTAGTTCACTCTTAAATTCGTAACAATTATACTTAAATTCCGACCAGCAAGATGGTTTAATAACTCAACAATTACACTTAAATTATTTCGGTCCATAATAAGTGATTAAGTTACCTTGGCTTTATTAAAAAAATATAAAATTTTAGATCAAAATAATTAGTATGACTAGACTACCCTTAATCAAATATTGCACCATAGTTAATTGAAGAGCAAAAGACTTTTTAGGAATACGTAAGGGTAATTTTAAAAAAATAAATTGATTTTTCTTGATTATATAAATGAACACTTATTTTGGACCAAAATAAAAAAATGAATTGATCACTTGTGAATCAGAAGGAGTATTTATTATGCACCGAGTGTTAACAGTAATGGGTCGTTTGATAAGATGCATTAGATAAAATAATGCATGCATTAACATTGTGTATTAATAATACTTTATTTGGTACACTTTTTGAACATATGCATTAATTATACACCTTATTTGGTATTATCTTGCATAATTAATACATAAGAAACAGTGATATTAACAATACAATAGATTTTAATGCATGTATTAACTTCGTTAAAGACAAAAAATATCCTTCAAAAGTTGTACTATTATATAATACAAGTTTAAAATAATTTTAAAAAATATATTTTCTTTTTTATAAATAAATATTAAATTCTATACAATATAGGCAAATATATCAAATAATTTGTTTGAACCTTTTTCACGTACAAACATTCCTCAACATATATTTCTTTTAAAATTAAGTGATGGACAAATTATAAAAATATTTTTGTAAACAAATAATTCTTTTAAAAATTATACAATACTTTAATACATCAAACCAAACAATAAATAAATAATATGTCACCATAATTAATATCAACATATCTAATGCTAACATAACTAATACCATAATTACTAATACACCCTATTCAGCATTATTCTTATACACTCTACCAAACGACCCCCAAGGATAAAAAATTTTATCAGTAAGGATAAATAATTGTCCTGTCAGAATGGCAGGAGTACAACACAGCATAAATTAAAGTAAATAGATATAAACTTAAAAAAGGAAAAATGAAAAAGAAAAGTTCTCCACTAACTTATTTTAATAACGAAGAAATGACAACAATACCCTCATCCTTTTGTCAAATTTACAACACAGCACCCCCACCATTCATTCCTACCATCCCCCAAACAACCACCCCCATCTTGACTGCTTCAAGAGCTTGGGGAAAATCTTCAAATTTTCCAATTTTTAAACTTTGAGAATTTTAGCAGCTTTCACAACTGGATTTTCCCTAGCAATCGCTTCACGACCAGCTGCCTTGTAATCATAACTACAGTCATGCCGATCGGAATACCTATGCTCCGAGCAAAATACTTCCCCGCATCGGCACCGGAACGGAATCAATCCGACTCTCCTCCGGCAACCTATTCCACAGCACCTGTTAGCTTCCCTCGGCCTCTTCGTCGCCGCCTTTCGACCGACCAGCTCCGTACTTACCGGCGATGTTGCTGAGGTAGATCTCGATTCGTCCGTGTCGGAAATTTTCAGATCTAAGCTCTCCGACGAGCTATCAGAGCTGGAAAGTTTTGGATCTATGCTCTCCGGCGAGCTATCGGAGCTAGATCTCGATTCGTTGGTGCCAGAGAGTTTCAGATCTATTCTCTCCAGCGAGCTAGTGGAAAGTTTTAGATCTATTCTCTCAAGCGAGCTAGCAGAAAGTTTCAGATCTGAGATCTCAGGTGACCTTTTCGCATCGGTGGCTGAAAGGTGCGGCGGCGGAGCAGAAATTGGTAGAGTTGGGGAACACAAAGGGATGGATTCTGGAACCTTCAGCTCGGTCTCCTCTTTCTCTCTCTTCTGTGCCATTATTGATTTTAGCTCTGGAGAGTTTTCTAGAGAGAGAAAGAGGGAAGGAAAATGAAATGCAAAGAGGGGTATTGGGAGTTGTTTGGATGAGGGTTTTTAGAGAGAGAGAGGGGAAAAAAGATAGAGTATTATAAAGGGGGATTAGAGATAAAGTCGGTAAAATGTCGGCCATATAGTTTATTCACGTACTTTGAAAAGATCTAAATTATATACATTATTAATAATTTCTTTGTCTCAGAGGACACATTTTACTTATTGAAAATCAATCCGATTAAACTTTATAATTATATTAGATTAATTCACATTGATATTTTAAAATTAAAATTTAGATATTACAAAATTATATAAAAAGTACTCTAAGTTGCAATTTTTCTCATGTCCATATAATTAAAAAAAATATTGATCAAACTTTACATAGTTTAAAAAGAAAATTGAAGTTTATGTTAAAAAAAGAGTATATTGAAGCTGATTAGACTAACGTTTTCGGAGACCTTAGCCATGCTTTTGCTTAAGGGAAAATTACATGACACATAATTATACTGTATAGTTATACTTTAAGCAAATTTATCATTCGTAGTTATATTTGAATTTTATAGTAAATTTATTAAATAAAAGTTGTTTTGAACTAAAATAAAAAAGCAATAAGCTCTCGTAAATCAGTTAGAGCGTGTACTTAATTAGCGGGAATAAGGATAATGCAAATAAGGATGATAATGAGTCTATACTCTATGGCTCTATGCATATAATTAGTCTGAGTATACTCAAAACACAAACATACAATAACAGAATGGGAGAAAGGACATGTTGAAACACTTGTATGCAATCTCATCAAACTATAATCTCATTACCACCTGAAAATGCAAACTAGGCACGATTATACCCTAAAACGTAATTATGAAGAAGTAAAGAACATGGATACCCCTCTTAAATTTCTCTCTCGAGGATGCCCCGCTCGAAGGAATCGTAAAATTGCCTCTGTATGACCTATAAGTTGCGGGTTCGATCCGTGAAAGCAATCACTAGGATAGGCCGAATACATCACACCCTTAGCGATGTGGCTAAACCCTTCGTAAATGTAGGATACTTTATGCACCGAGCTGCCCCTCTAAAATTTCTCTTCTCAAGATTGATCAACTGCAACAGTACAAAGAAAATGTCCAAATGCAACTTTTCAACACTATTGCTACATTAGTAGATAAAAGGAGCCAATGTCAGTTCTTTTTGAAAAATGTAGGCTACTGCCACAAGGTAGCAAGGTTCAAACCCAAAAGATCATGGTGTGATATTGCATCTCAACCTTATTTCTGAAAGCTTTTTGTTTACACACAGCATAGGCAAATACATAAGTAATCACTCTGTTTAGTAATCACTTCTATTTTCAATTAACTCTAGACACTATAATCTAGCACAAGAAGCATTTTACAATTTAATATTAGGGGTCTTATCATCTGGTAATTCAAAATAAGAACAGCACATCTATCTTTGCTCTGTTTGATATTAATGGTTTTTCTTTTACCTTCACCACTCTGATGATAAAAAAAAGGGCAGCCCGCATAAAGCATCCCGCTTTCACGCAGGGTCCGGAGAAAGACCGCACCCCAAGGGGGTGTGATGTAGACAGCTTACCCTGATACAAGTTGATTCCACGGTTTGAACCCGTGACCTATAGGTCACACGGAGACAATTTGACCGTTGATCCAAGGCTCCCCTTCTCCAATGACAAAATGTTATAGTTAATTATGTAAATATAACGACCCGGCCGGTCGTTTCGAGAATTTAGCCTCGTTTCCCCCATTTCTGCTTCATTTTATGTGGTTCAGCTTCATTTGAGTGTGTTGGATCGGTTGGTTCGAGTTCAGAGTGGTCATGATGAGCATTGAGGCAATTAGTCTCTCAAGGTAGCCTAATAGTTGAGAAAGTCAACTCTTATTGGTGAACGACCTTGGAATGTGTATTTTATGGCTCGGATAGCTTTGTTAGGTGATTTGGGGCTTAGAAGTGTGTTCGAAATATTTTGTGATGTCCAGAGTAGAACTAGGCTTAAATTGACGAAAGTTAGTTTTTGGCGATTTCCAGTCGGCAGTGGAAAATAGGCTATCAGGGTCGAATGGAATTCCGGAAGTTGAAACAGTTTTGTAATGTCATTTTGGATATGTCTGCAAAATTTCAGGTTAATCGGAGGTGTTTTGGTTGGTTTCGGCGTAGTTGGCGAAATTTGGAAGTTTCAAAGTTCATAGGCTTGAATTTGATGTAATTTTATTTATTTTTTTCGCGTTGTTTTTGGTGTTTCGAAGGCTCGACTAAGTTTGAACGATGTTATGGGATATGTTGATATGTTTGGTTGAGGTCCCGCGGGCCTCGGGTGTGTTTCGGATGGTTAACGGACCAACTTTTGGCTTGAGTTCTGGGCAGATTGCTGCTGGTGTAAGGTTCTGGTTTCCTTCTACGTGATCGCGTGAGGATGTTTGCAACCGCGTAGGGTTAATTGGTGAGACAGGATTTTTTTTAATCGCGATCGCGTGGAATGGTTTGCGATCGCGTGAGTATGAGTGTTTGGTCAGTGCGATCGCGTGGTCTTGTTTGCGATTGCGTAGAGTTAAAGGGGCGCGTGGGTGAGTTGAGCTTTGTTCTTCGGATTGCGTGGAATGATTTGTGATCGCGTGGGTTTAAGTCTAGATGAATCGCGATTGCGTGAGGTTGTCAGCGATCGAGTAAGGTAAATTGATGGGGCAGCAAGTTTGTTCTTCGCGATAGCGTGCCAAAGGTTGCGATCGCAATGAAGGAATTATTTTAGCTGGGCAGAATATTTAAAAGGCCGGAAGTGCGAATTTGATTGTTATTTTCTCCATTTTTGCATGCGGACTTGAGAGCTTTTGAAAGAGAATTGAAGGGGAATCAAGGGAAATCATCTGGAGGTAAGAATTTCAACTTCATAATACGTTTCTATGTCAATTCTTAAGTGATTAAACCACAAAAATTCTGGAAATTTAGCCAAAGTTGGGGAAGAAGGGTTGCATGAAAAATTTATTTTTCTTTTGAGGATTTGAGTGGGCAATTGTGGTCCGATTTTAGTGTTCTTGGTATGCATAGAATCGTGGGAGGACGAGGATTCTAAGGATGTAAAAATTTTCAGATTCTGAGACGTGGGCCCGGGGCTCGGGTTTGGCCGAATTTCGAGATTCTTGTGTAATTTGGTAATTTTCGATTGGGTTGAGTTCCTTTGATATATATTGATGATGTTCAACTAGTTTTGACTAGATTCGGAGTAATCAGGAGCCAATTTGAGGAGCAAAGGCATAGCGGACTAGTGTTGTGGCTCGGTGGAGGTAAGTAATGGTCTTAAATCTTGTCCTGAGGGTACGGAACCCTGGACTGGATTATTTTCTCACTGAATTTGGAATGGCGCACATGTCGGATGACGAATATGTGGCGCGTACTGATTTTTGGATTGGACTAGGTCCTCTCTGCGGCAACTAATAAGTTGCATATTTACTCAAAATCCTATGTTAAATTATGTTCTAAAGATTTGTAAACTATTTGGGCTGTAAGCCGTGTTTGGGGCCTCGTGCCGATTTGTTTAGACCCATTTGAGGGCGTTTTACTGTTGTCTTCCTCACTACCCGTTGATGATTTTACTCAGCATCATTGTGCATACTATTTTATTTGAAACTCATCCTGTTTTACACTACATGAGCATTAAAATGATGTTTTCGGGTCGAGTACCCCGTTCTATTACTTCGCCCGAGGGGCTTTTCGAGTGGTTTCACCGAGTGTGGCCGAGGTCCAAAAGTGATGGTGAGATGCTGAGTGATATTAGCGCTTGGACTGAAGGAGCCCCTCCGGAGCCCGTACACACCCCCAGTTAGCGCACCGAGTGCGAGTGATTGAGTGATTGGGAGGCATGAGTGGCTGTGAGGTGCTGAGTGATTATGAGGTGCTGAGGGATTGTGAGGCATGCCCGAGTGGCTGATTATGAAACATTTTTTGCCCGAGGGGCTACTTATCATTTTACTACATTCATTTGCATACCAAATCCTTGTTTTAAAGTTGTAAAAAAATGTGCATTGTTTTAAGGACTTTTGTGAAGTTGATTTATAAGGCATGACGATTTCGTATATCTATGTATACTATGGGAAAGTAAGGCTGTGTATATTGTGACTTGATGACATTGATTTTTATGTGATTCCTTGCTACTTAGACTTGATTTATTTATATTACTACTGAGTTGGCCTACTCACATTACTTCTTGCACCTCTGTGTGCTGATTCAGGAGCAGATATGGAGTGTTAGCTTTTATATATATATATATATATCGCAGCGGAGCCGGATCGTGGGGATATAAAGGTAGCTGTTTAGCGTTCGCAGCATCTCTGCTTTCCCTTCATGTTGTATTTAACTCTGATTCGGAGTTTTGTATCGTAATACTTTATTTTGGCTTATTTCACTAGATGCTCATGACATATTGGCTCCGGATTTTGGGGATGGCAGTATTGTATATAAAATTTGCCTATTATATTAAGAACCTTCTGTATATTGTTATGAATGGCTTGAAACTTAAATGGGATTTTCAAAAAGGAAATGTGAACACGCGGTAGTCGGCTAGCCTAGTTCCACGATAAGCGCCATCACGGCCAGTTAGGATTTGGGGTCGTGACAGTTTGGTATCAGAGCCCTAGGTTACATAGGACTCGACGGTCATGAGCAGATTTAGTAGAGTCTTGCGGATCGGTACGGAGACGTCTGTACTTATCTTCGAGAGGCTGCGGAACCCTTAGGAAAAATCTCGCATTTTTAAAAATTCTTGTCGTGCGAATCCATTGTATTCAGCCAAGAGCGTAACTCTTGAATTCCTTCCATGTATTCGAGCGCGCACGAGAGCGCTTGGTATCAGTTGTGCATCGACGACTTGTGGCTTCCGTGGATGAGATGTGATTTTGGCATGTTGGTAATGGGTCAGTCTGGAAGACTTGAGGCCGGATTCATTCTGTGGTTTGATTGTTGAGATTTTCGTTGTGTGGGCACATGTATTTGGGGACTTGTATGTCCGTTTGTGTTATTATTGCTGAGAATTGGTGACTAAATGCCTATGTGGTGGGTGTGAATTGATGGTTAGATGTGTTCAGATTGTGAAATGTGTCGAAAGGGTTGGCTGGAAATGTGGTAAGATTTATTGAGTGTTTTATTTCTGTCTCGATTTGGTATATGGCTTGAGTTGTGAGTATGTTGGAAGACCTCTCATGTTGTGTAGTTGTGGAGTGAAGAGGATTTCTCTGTTGGTTTATGAGTTCCTGGCGATGTCTTCTGAGTTGATCATTTGCCCTAACGTTCATGTATTTGATTGATGGTGTATTCCAGCCGCATTAGCGCTCCTTGTTCTTGTATTCGTTGATGGCGTCCTGGCATATTCGCGTAGCCGGGAGTAGCATACTCAGTATCTGAGGATGGCATTATAAGGATTCAGGGAAGAAAGGCTTTATGCCAATTCTCCGAGTATAAAGTTTGGCTCAGTTCAGTAGCATTCTTGGGACACGTAGTGTCCAGTGAGGGTATCCATGTGGTCAGTCATGTGTGGGTAGAGCTTCCAGAAGATCGAGAGTTCTGTGACTGCCTCTCCAGTGTTAGTTCTGCCATCGGCTTCAGGTTTTTACCGCATTTTGTGATGCCTCGAGGGTAGGCGTTGGTTGTGTTTAGATGCAGGAAGGTGTAGTGATTACGTGATAGTTCTAGTCTTCAAAAGTGTATGGAAAGATAACAATTGAGGATAAGCGAGCAGGGGTATCTCCTACGGGTTGTCCTAGGGTGTGTGGTCCCTATGGAGTTCCGTAATAANCCCTATGTAGTTCCGTAATAAGTTCTCTTCTACCAGTAAAAGATATATGTTGTAATTGGAGTTTAGATTGCTTGTGGAAGTTGGCGTGACTATTGCGATGGTGGATGCGAGATTGGCAATTGATTTGAGTGTTAGATGGTTTTGGGTCATATAGGCTTATGGAAGGATTTAGTTGAATCCCACCACAACATGGTGGCAGTGTTAATGTGCGGGCATAGTCTTGTTTGTCTTGATCCTTTGAGCCAAGTGGGGGAGTTCGTTATTGATAAGTTGATTACATGATTATGTGTGGTATCGGTTTCAGTTCGAGGTATATTGGTAAATCAGTTATGACCTGCAGGTATGGGGTCTGGGAATGT
>ML309169.1:0-27860 GCA_005239505.1 Nicotiana paniculata | reverse complement strand
AAATCTGGGTGTGAGCACTGCCCGGGAGCCCTTGAGGTCCTTAGGGAACTCTGACACACCCGAATTGTGAGAAAGGTTGTGAAATAATACTTGGCATTGAGGACCTGAAGACTTGAGCCTATTATGAAGGCTCCCTATAGTTAACTTATTATTTTCTTATTTTTATCTATGTAATTCCTATTCAATGGTCTGTAATAATTATTTGTAAAACAACTCTGGGGTTGGATAGTAAAAGGGACGGGTAATATGCATGTTGTAGTGTAATAAAGGGTAGAAATCATGCCTCCTAGGGTTACTTTTCTCTATGCACAATAGCAACCATGTTTAGGTATAACATGACAAGCATGCCATGCATTAGATATCATGCTACTTAGGATTTATGTGAATTGTATTCAACATATCATCTACGCTTAGAAATCCTGCCTATAGGGTAATACAATAAAATAAACTACTATTACGCGATTCTGTCCATGTAAACATATTTTGGAACTTCATTTAGAAGTCTTGTCCTAGAATAAACAATGGTAACAAAAACTGCAATCATGTCTCATCATGATATACACGTAGAGATCCTATTCTAGGTAAACAACGATTAAAATTTGTCACCTATGTTATTCCTGAAACCGTGCATAATGCTATGATTCTTTGTGCATTTAGAGATCCTGTTTTAGCAACTGCATATGCATCATAACTGCTACACGCATAAGAAAGTCTTAGGTAATCAGCCATAAAGAAACAAAACCAGAACTATCCTTTGTGATTAGTTTTCAACTGTCAGCATGCTAAAATCAGTAGGCAAGACTGATTAGGAGTTCCTTTCTGAGTTCTGAAACAAAAGGCATGTTCCTTTGACATTTTTAAATCACCTAGATACCATGCTTTATAATTCTTAATTAATATGGACCTTATTTGTGTATTAGACATGTTGTTTATGTGCACTATGTGTTGAGGAATACTTGAACCTTTATCTGCTTTCCATGCTTTTCCTTTATCTGCAGTCCTACTTGTTTATTATATGTCGCCTTAGCAGTATCACCTTTAAAACCTGAGGGTATGCCTAGCACCTCCTTTAGGATAGGAGTCCTAATTTCCTCCGGGACTGATAGGTCGAGAACAACACTCGATTTAGTTACTTTCACGGGGTGGGAAAGGGTAGAATATGGATATGATGACCGGTGCACTAATACCATGTGTAGCCCCTCTTCGAGGAGTGACTACCAGGTATTGCATTGATGTGATCCATGTTATTATAAACCTAGGATACGTTTTATATGCTTAGATCGTAATCCTTTCAAAATGTAATCTTCATTACTATTTTCAAACATCTGCATGCTTAAGACTTAAATCCCCTCTTATTTGAGCCTTTATTTGTTTGTTTGCTAAGCCGTACAAATTCACGAAACCATCTGGCCGGGCACCACACTTGTGGATCCTGAGGGGTGCCTAACACCTTTCCCTTAGGATAATTTAAAGCTCTTATCCAGTCTCTGGTTAGTAACATAGTTGTAATTGAACCCCTTAGGTGCCTAACGCACCGTTAAAATTGTTATGTGACGACTCTTAAAAATATGCAAACCCATTTCCCAAAAGGAACGAGTTGTCTCAACCAATTTCATAAACCCTTTCAACCAGCCCCGAAAGGAGCGCTTGGGGAAAAGGGGGGCGATACAATGCTTTGACGTATTATATTACAATGATGTTTCACCCTGTAGTATGTACGTTAAATTTGTCATAGGTAATTAACATCAGTCCAAGGTAATGATTATTTGGAGATTATAAGGATTATGCTATTTCAAACAAGTGATGAATAAATTCGTGAACGCGGGAGGGGAAGCAAGTCAAGGAAAATAAATTTTCGTCCAAGTTTGGCATGTTGGGAAAAAATATGGGCCAAGAAATATTACCCGATATTTGTGGAATAGTGCCATATAAGGTACCGTATGACCACGATAGTATGATGTATAATGTATATTAAAAATGAGTAGTATTTTAAGTAAGTCGAGATAATTGGTTAATGTAACGACCCGACCGGTCGTTTTGAGAATTTTTGCTCCATTCGGTGGCGTACGGTCTTGAACAACTTCACATTGTGTATATCAGCCTGTGTGCATCGTTGGATTCAGTTACCGGATTATTCGAAGTCGAATTGGAAGAAGGATTTTAGTTTCAGAAGCTTAAAATGTGGAATTAGACCGAAAATTTTGACTTTTTATGCAAATGGATCCGGAATAAGTTTGGATAATGTCAACAGCTTCGTATGGTGATTTTGACCTTAGGCGTGCATCCGGATTTGGACTTTGAGGTCCGTGGAGTAATTTGAGGCAATTCGGAGAAAGTTGGAACATTTGAAGTTTTGAGAATGGAGTGGTTTGACCACAATAGACTTTTTGGGATATCGGGGCCGGAGTGCGATTTTGAGAGCTGGAGCAGCTCCGTTATGTGAATTCGGACTTGTCTGCAAAATTTGGCATAATTCTGGGTCGAATTGATAGGTTTTGGCACAGGTTTAGAAGTTTGAAGATTTCAAAAGTGATAAGCTCGATTCATGGTGCGATTCATAGCTTCGTCGTGTTTTGACATGATTTGAGACCTCGAGTGGGCCCGTGTTAGAGTATCGAACTTTTTGGTATGGTTGGACGGGCTTCCAAAGGCCCCGGGTGTGTTTCAGATGAATCACATATGAATTCCATGGTTTTGGAGAAAAACTGAGTTCTGATGTAGTCGCACCTGCGGTGCTTGGAAGTAGGTGCGATGGTCATAGGTACGAAGAAGGAGGCACAAGTGCGAGCAAGGCTTGCCTGGGCATTCTCCGCATATGCCGATAAATGGAATGCATGTGCAGCTTCGTAGGAGCTGAGTCTTGAGCGTAAGAGCGGGAATAGAGCGCAGGTGCGGTTGGTCGTGCACACCTGCGGTTGCGCAGAAGCGACTATTTTCATTGCAGGTTCGATCACGCCTTGGCAGAGTGTTTATATTCGAGGATTTGCCATTTTCTCCATATTTTGACTCCTAGAGCTCCGTTCTTGGCGATTCTTCATGGGGTTTTCAAGCATTTTCGATTGGGTTAGTGTTCTTCACTTAGAACTAAATATATTCCATGAATTAGTCTTTGTTTTTATCATTTAAATTAAGTTTTTAGTTAGGGAAAATGTTGAGTTTTGAAGAAAACTTTCAAAACAAAATTTCATGATTTGAAGGACGAAATAGTATCGGAATTTGGTAATTTTTGTATGGTTGAACTCATATTGGAATACCTATTCCGATCTTTGTAAAATTTGTCGGGTTCCAAGGTGCGGGCCTGGGGGGTCGACTTTGGAACTGATTTTTTGAATTTGATAAAGATTGAATCTTTATTATCCGGAATAGTTCCTTATAAGTTTTATTTGTGTTTTGAAGTTGTTCTAGTTGGTTTTGAGCCGTCCGGAGGACCTTTCACCCGAGAAGTCCATTTTAGAGTACCGAGTTGTGTCTTAGAGGTAAGTATCTTGCTTAAACTTGTGTGGGAGAATTTCTCCTTAGGAATTGAGTCCTCTATGTTGATTGTAGTCCGTGTATGCGAGGTCACGAGTGTGTGCTCGGACTTATTTGTAGAAGGTTGACCTTTTAGGGTTCTTAGGTCCTTATATTCACCTTGTATGAAATTGTTCTTGATGCACTTGAGTTCTAAATTTCTAGATACACTCATACATGCTTTTGATTAGGGCTAATTACTTTAGGATTCACCCTTACTGCCTACTTGACCCTTTTTTGATTTAACCAAAGGTTTTACCACTTTTATCATCATGCTATATTTTTATAAACTACCTATAATTAATTGAACGGTTAAATATCTTGCATAATTTCTAAATCTCATAAGGGGTTTAGAAAACTTATATCATGGTCGACTTGTCCTTACTTGGAATAATTTGACTTGTGTTGGCTTCTTATTGTTGACTTGAATTTTTTGGATGTGTTGCTTTGTCTTGTTTTTCTATGGTCCAGTTGTTCTCTTTACACTTAGAGTTCTTTATCGTGATTATTCCTTGTGAAAGATGTTCTACTATTTCGTTGTAATAGAAGTTCTTGTATTGATTCATTTGTCGTACCTTGTGTTATTGTCATAGTTGTTTTGTATTTGATGTGGTGATGTACGAGTTTTCTGTCGTGCTATAATTGATGTCTTGTTTGTTGCACTGCATATTAAAATTGGGACTACGAACGTATTCCGGGAGATCCCCCTGTATTGCATATTTAAATTGGGGACTACAGGTTTATTCTTGGAGATCCCCCATGTACTGCACATTTAAATTGGGGACTACAGACGAATTCTGGGAGATCCCCCTTGTACTGCATATTTACGTTGTGAATACGGACATACTCCGGGAGATCCCCAGCACTGCATACTGTTTTGGGACTACGGACGTATTCTGGGAGATCCGCTGTATTGTGTGATAAATTCGGAACTTCGGGACGGGATCCTGGTAGATTTTATCCAAGAAATTATGTTGAAGGCAATTATTTTGAAAGTCCAATTGAAAAGCATTTATCTTGGATAAAACTATGTTTGAAGGACATCTTTTGGAAAAGTATATTTGAAAAACGTTTATACTGAATAAAACTATGTTTGAAGTACATTCATTTGGAAAAGTATATTTGGAAAACGTTTATGTTGAAGAAAACTATGTTTGAAGGATATTTTCTTTGGAAAAGTATATTTGAAAAGCTTTTATCTTGAAGAAAACTATGTCTTAGAGACATTTCTTGGGAAAAAATATATTTCAAAAGAATTTTCCCTTAAAAAGGATATTACCTTTAAGCTTTAAATATAAAAATTTGCGGGTGAAAGTTTACACTCGAATATTTTGACCATTTTATTGGGATTTGTGGGTAAGGCCTGATATGAAGACTAATGTGGTGCTGAGTTACTACTTGCCCTTATTGTTTTGTGATTTCCAGACATGGGCTGTATTCCCGTCCATCCTTCGTTATATTATCTTGATGATCCATTGTTGTTTACTATTTTTCCTTCCTTATTGCAGTTGTTCTGTTGTTAGCCATATTGTGCAGATATAGATAGAGGTTATGCTCCCGTCATTTCATGTACTTATGCTTGTTCAGTTTATTAAACCAGTGGATGTCTTGACTAGTCCTCGTCACTACTTCACTAAGGTTAGTCTTGATACTTACTGGGCACATCTATGGTGTGTAATTCTACACTTCTGCACATTTCTTTTGTGCAGATCCATGTATTAATCGTTACTAGTTGTGCGGATTTTTGTTGAGCAGACTCAAGCATAAGTACATGAAATAATGGGATTTTTTTTAGCAGACTCAAGGTAACTTGCTGCTGCGTTCGCAGGCTTCAGAGTCAGCTTCATATTCTTTATTTACACTGTTTTCACTTACTTCCAAACAATTGTATTTAGAAATTGTAGTAAGCTCCTTAGAGCTTATGACTTGTACTATCGAGTTTTGGGAATATGCTCTTTGTATAAAGAATCTTTTTTCATAAAATATTAGATTTTATTTATTATTATTGTTATTCCATGAATGGTAGGCTTACCTACTCCTTAAGACTAGGTGCCATCACGATACCCAACGAAGGAAAAATTTGGCTCGTGACAATTAATTATTGGGTAATGTGATATTACCTAATTAATTAGGGATAAAAGGATAATGGCTGAATGTGGCAGCCCCTCCATTTAAAATAGCTGACTAATGATCTAAATTGAGGGGTGGCATCATAAGTGAGTATGTGTAAGTTATTTAGTATGTGCCTTCATTCTGTCCAAACACTTAGAAATTTTGGATTCCAACTTTAGTTTCAGCTCTCTCACTAACCTATTCCTTAGTCTGAATATGGCGATCACAAATAGTTCACCAATATCCATATCCAAATTTTATTTCCTTGTTTCTTGTTCACAAAGCTTAACCAATAAAATATCAATTAGTTCAATTCTTACTTGTAGAAAATGTATTAGTACTAATATGTTTTTCTTTCTATTTCCATTAAGACTCCAAAATCTTATGGCTATATATCCAATTCACTTGTAAACGACTTTTCAATTGATGAAACGTCTAAAGAAAGGATAACCCAAGTACCCATTGAAGTTAAACCCATACGCTACAACATGTTGTCAACAAAAAAATTTCTTGACACAAGACAAGTTCCAATAAGAATTATTAGCTCCTTAGCAACAAAAGTTTTTGCGGTTCAAAGGGAGTACTGTATTGATAAAAAAGAGTTTAACATGTAATCCAACTCTTGACAACTCAGGTATGTGGACACAGGAGAACGCGACAACTGGATGTGATTCTTTGAAGAGGTACGGAACAAAGAGGCACGATTCAATAAACCCTCGAGCTCATCAGCCACGGGAAACTCAACCTGATCAAAACAGGGAAGAGACACGGTCAGAATGAATCTGGACAAAGCTACAGACATATTCAAGAACCCACAATTGATTACTCGTACGTTATGTAACTGTATCCTAATTACCGTTATCCTTGGTAATGCCCCATTAATTTCAGAATTAGTCATTAATGGGAAATCATAACAAAAATTGTAAGTTATATCAAGGAACCTCANGGGGGGGGGGGGGGGGGGGGAATACAACTTGTAAAGGCATCTGATTCTCGAATACAATCTAACTTCCTTTTTTATATTTCTACAATATTTTCTATTATTTATTTTTCTCTATATTCTTGATTATTAGTAACCTGTGTTGATGATAACAAAAGGAGAAATTGAGCTTAGCACTTATGCTGAGGGGGTGATCAAAAGTACCAGGTTCCAAGTCATCGATACTGACATGGCTTATAAATTAATCGTGGGAAGGCCATGGATCCATGACAGGTAATTAAATTCCCCTCTGAATGAGGGATTCAGCAAATTAGAGGCGATCAAAAAACCGCAAGAAACATAAACTCCGTGGTACACTTGAACAAGAAAATAAAGGTGGAATAATCACGATATAAGGGAATCTCCCAGCAGGTAACACCGCTCAAACATGCATGGAAGAAATTACTATCCAAATAATTACGGAAGGTATTATTGTTGAAACAGATAAGACAGAAAATACTTACGAGTAGGTGAATCAAGTTACCACGGAAGGTGAATTAGACCACACGGATGCAGATTCCAGACTGGACGTCATTCATGAATCGGAGGAAGACGAGCACATCAAAACAACTACGGAAGAGCTCGAAGTTGTTCCATTTTCTTAACAAAATCCTGAACAGAAAGTGCATGTAGGCACGGGGCTAGGCCCCGGTCGAAGGGGAAAGTTAATTGATTATTTCAAGGCTAACGCAGACTACTTTGCATGGTCCCACTCAGATATGACAGGCATCCTACCAGAAGTGATGGCTCATAAACTAAATGAATATCTATCCTTCGTACCTGTTATGCAGAAGAAAAGAAAGCAAGGACCATTCAAGAACCAAGTGATCAACGAAGAGGTACAGAAACTCTTAAAGATTGGTTCGATACGAGAGGTACCGTACCCTAACTGGATAGCAAACACTGTGGTAGTACCTAAAAAGAATGGAAAATGGAGAGTATGCGTAGATTATAATGACTTAAATAACGCATGCCCCAAAGATTCACTCCCATTGCCACATATAGATCAAATGATTGATGCCACAACAGGTCATGAATTATTAAGCTTCTTAGATGCATATTCTGGTTATAATCAGATTAAAATGGATCCCTCAGATGAGGAAAAAACTTCTTTCATTACAAATAGGGGGACTTATGAAAAAGCATTTTCCTCGTACTTATTATAAAACGGTTATCAATAAATACATTTATTGGTAGAAACCACTATCTTTATAAAAACTGTTACTAGTGAAAAACAGTTGTTCCCTTGTATTGATATCAAAAAACTGTTACCTATGAAAAAGAGTTACGAAATACAGGGGTATATCAAATATGTTAAACAAAAATAGTTGCAACATGAGTTTTAGACGATAATCAAACACATGTAAAAGGTCGTGGATGTTCAAACAAAAAACATTCCTTGGAAAAATTCTTAAACATGTGTAAAATTCCTACTACTCTATTGCATTACCATGAAATTGAGACGTCTTCTTCATGTGAATCATAAAGGGCCCTCTTCCATAAATTATTCCTACTACAAAAAGGCACACATTTAATATGACACCGTGCCTATTATTAAAAGCAGCGAGTAATCTAAAGCATTATATATACAAAACTCAGAGGTAAAACTAAAACCTCAAAAAATGAAGCATGCAAAAGACATAAAGAGTGAAACAAAAACTCAACAAAAGTCATACTAGCATTAATATATTAAAACGGCTAAGCAAAACCTAAGCATTAACTTATGCTTAGTTGTATTGAATTTTTATACATTGAGGTGCCCCTAAGTTTTCATTTGGGGACTTTAAAGAGATCAAAATTTACCCCCGATGGGACTGGGGGTAACCACCAATTGAGACAAAGATAAAAAAAAAGAGGGGTGAACCAACTAAACTTCTTCAGGAGGGGGGGTTGAATTCACTGGCAGAAGGAGCGGGAGCAACAAGGGATGAAGAGACACGAGCAACTGCAGTTTCACCATCAGGTGAAGAGAGTTTATGACCTTGTTAAGCCTTCTCCATGGCTCCCTTAGTTTTAGCTATTTCAGCACTAAGGTCGAAACCCTCTTGACTCATTTTCGTCAATGTGTCAAGGTGAGAATTCATATACGCCCAGCTCACATCAACATCAGCCACCTCTTCAAGATCTTCATAATCCTTTGCCAAAACTTGACGCTCAGCTCTCAATCTGTCCTTCTCCGCTTCAGCAGCTTCATGGGCGGCCCTTAATAGTACAATCGACTCCTCCAAAGTTTGACCTTATCTAAAGCCTTACGAAGGTCCTCTTGAGTACGGGTGAGTGATTTCACCAGCTCACCTGATTATTCCTCCTTCTGACCCAACAAGTTTTTCAAGTCTCTAATCTCATCTGAGGCGCGGTACAACTGTTCAGTAAATTAGGACTCTAGAACACTCTTGTCTTTATCAGCCTGACTGGAAGAAGATTTCTCTACTGCCAGTTATGCCGCCATGAGTCTCATCTGCCGCTTCAAGGTACTCCTTTCCTCTTCTAAGGCATCCATGTCAATCCTTAGGCTATCATACTGTGCTTTCGAATTATCAGTATCGGCCTGCAACTCTTTTGTCTCCTGATCCGTATTTGAGATCCTATTCATAAGCTCCATGCCTATAAGATTAATCTACAAGAAATAAACCAATCAGATATGATAAATTTCATATACGAAAATGAAAGAGGATAACCTGCATCATACATTCGATGAGGTATGCACAACTTTATTGGCCCATGTAAAAGCACTATGGCTGGCTAGCTTGGCTTTCTCAGTGGGACCTATCAATGGCTTGAGCCGTACTTCGGGCTCACTCATTTTCTTGAAAAGATTCCCCTCAGCTGGAACCTCTATTACCACCTGCCGCATCTCTCTGCTGGAAGACCGTACTTCCCTAGCGGAAGGCATGGAAGCAGACAGACATGAAGCAGCAACAAGCACGGAGGGTTGAGGAGCTGGAGAAGTCACAAGAAAAGCAGCATGCACGGAGGGTTGAAGAGTTGAGGAAGCCACGGGCAAAGCAACAGTAGAAGCCATAATAGCCAAAGGAGCAGATGAGACAGCTTCTCTTAAAGAAGCAGGAAAGACAGGAGCCAAAGGGACATCGTCAGGAGCAAGGTCAAAGCCTTCATGGAACAGGTAATCCACAAACTTAAGAATGGGGGAATGTGAAACGTCTTCAAAGGTAGAGGGCTTAACCACAGACATGGAAGGCAAGGTCGTAGGTGTAAACTCATCATCTGAAACAACCCGCCTTCTTCGTGGCCTATTTACTAGATCTCCATCTTCTTCTTCTTCTTCTACGGAACGAAACTTACCAATCTTCCTCTTCGAGGAAGACGAACCAACAATAATATCTTGGGCCTAAGCCAAAGAAATATTCGGGATAGATGAAGCAGACACCCCACGAGCGGAGAACCCTATCAAAAGGGAAAAGGTTAAGCGACAAAGAAAGAAGAGACTCGAGTAAGGAAAGAAGCAAGAACAAAAGCTTCACTTACCGTGGGTCTTTACATGCCAACCATACCTCCCATCGAGGTACTTCCAAGATCTCTCTTCTAAAGGAGCAACCGACAAAAAATTTCTACCCAATCACGAATACCAGAGACATTCTAAACAGTATCCATGATTGTTGAAGAAGAAAAAATAGATACGGTGTTTGTAAAACATCTCAAGTCAGGACAAGGAAAAGTAAATAGATGTGAGCTAAAGCATATTCACGTGCAAGATTCCACTTATCAGGGAAGGGAAGATTTTCTTCACCCACTAAACCAACAATGGGTACAACAACATACCGGGGGTACCAACCCCTATCGTTATCATCTCTAGGTGTTACCAGCACTCTTTTGCTCCTAGCAGTCAGAGTAAAAACTCCTTCACAAAATAAGGTAGGAGAGTATAGATGAATAAGATGGTTGAAAGTAAAAGGAACCGAGGCTAAAGAAGCTAAACTCCTAAGACATGCGACAACCCGCCACACAAGCAGACCAACTTGTCCTAAGAAGATATTGAAGAACATCCTCTACGAACAAAAGAAATCTAACCTCAGTTATAAGGGTTGGATACCTTTCTACACTCTCAAGGGAAGAAGATTGGTATTCAAGAACTTGATTATCTATAGCAAAGACAAATTCAGCAGGAACAATTTCATCAACTCCAGGTTCACGAAGGCGTTCACCTCTACCTCTAGACAAAGACCGAGAATCCCTAAACCTTGGAGAAACTAGAGAGATAGCGGAAGGAGGGGGAACTATTTGAGAAGAAGAGGAGCCTCTCGAAGGAGTGGATCCTAGACTCCTAAGTCTACCACCCCTCCGACTCCTAGTCGGAGCAAAATATGGCATTAAAATTTCAATATCTATTACTCCCTGAGGTTGATTTGAAGAAGACATGTTTACAAAGAAAATACAAAAGTTCTTTACAAAAGACAAAGTTAGAAAGTATTTCGTGGAAGCAAAGAAAGGAACAAAGGTATTTATACTTGATGACAACCGTCAAAGATGGAAAAAAAGGAAAATAATGATGCAAAGTCATAATTGAAGGTGTCACTTCGGGACTGACACATCCGCAAAATCCCTAAATGGTGTCAAGTAAATGCATAACCAATCCGAGAAGGACACGTGTTATGAGCATTAAATTGAAGTGACAAGCGACGCCTATGGTTCAGAGAAGGATACAACGTTTCTAGGTCTAGCAACGGCAAAATATTCCCTCCATAAATGAGTATCCACTTGCCAAATATTAATCGATAAATATATGGTAAGTAGGGGGACTATCTGTATTGGTAAAAAAGATTTTCACACGTAAGACAACCCTTGACAACTCAGCCAGTTACGTAGACATAGGAGAATGTGACATCTGGATGTGATTCTTTGTAGAGGTACGGAACAAAGAGGCACGATTCAGTAAACCCTCAAGCTCATCAGCCATAGGAAACTCAACCTGATCAAAACAGGGAAAAGACACGGTCAGAATGAATCTGGACAAAGTTACAGGTAGATTCAAGAACCCACATTTGATTACCCGTACGTTATGTAATAGTACCCCAATTACCGTTATCCTTTGTACTGCCCCATTAATGTCATAATTAGTCATTAGTAGGAAATCATAGCAAGAGTTGTACGTTATATCAAGGAATCTCCTATATAAGGAAGGGGAGTACTACTTTTAAAGTCATCTGATTCTCGAGTACAATCTACTTTGCTTTTCTATATTTCTGCAATATTGTCTAATATTCATTTTTCTCTGTTTCCTTGGTTATCAGCAACCCCTGTTCATCCTAGAAATAGCTCTAGTCAAAGGATCTAATTCTTTGGTTAAACAAGTACGGTACAAGCTTTTCCAAGAATATCATACGGATTTTTCCATACTCTAGGTATGTTAAGGCTAAGCCCTTCTTTCATTTCGGCATAATCTCGTAATTACACAAGTTTGATAACGAGGCATAGAAAAATTCATATCCCGTAATTTACGTATATTTTCCTAGTCTTATATGTGATTATATTCTCCTTATCGGGACTTCATATTCAATTGAGTATTTCTTTCTCCCAAACAAGACAGTAGAGAGTTTATATATACAGTATTACAGTATTTTCATTACCATCGAGCTATAATTGATGGGCAAGCCCCTGTTGGGCAACCTCTGATTAGATGGTAAGTTATATACTGAGCCTACTGTGGCCGAGAGCCTATGAGCGAGCCTTGTTAGTCGATATATAGAGCTTAGTATGGTCGGGCACCTATGAGCGAGCCCACTACGGAATAGCAGTCATATATATACGGAGCCTTATAGAACCGGACATATATTTTACTTACTATATTGAGATAGTTGAGTCAGTATCAGTAGGTAAGCATATCTTCGAATTATCTTTGACTTACGGTTACATTAAGTTATTATATATCGGCTCAGTTTCAACTTTCAGTATATTTCCTTACATACTTGGTACATCATTTCGTACTGACGTCCCTTTTCTGGGGGCGCTGCATTTCATGCGTGCAAGTTCAGATAGTCATACTGGTAGACCTCCTCATTAAGTGTTTCTCGAGTTCAGCTTGATCGGTAAGCTTTATGCCTTTCGGAGTTGCCGGGTTTAGAACCTTATGTACATCTTGTATATATATGTATATAGATATGAGTAGGTCGGGGGCTATTGCGATCATAGTATATCAATCAGTAGAGGCTTGTAGACATATCCTGCCAGCTAGTGTAGTATGTTGGGCTTGTAGGCGCTGTATGTATATTTTGTTGGCTTGACAGTTGTAGTATGTTATGACGGCCTTGCCGGCCCAGCTTTATGTTGACATGTAGTCAGGTGTAGTCCATATTTAGTTTTATATCTTGCCTCACAAATTATCTTGTAATGTGGCCCATGGCCAAAGTATGACATTACATGTTCAGAGTCTCTTAGTCACAAGTGGTACGCGGATAAGTGAGGCACCGGATGTCAGTCTCGCCTCCTGGCTCGGGGCGTGACATCACAACTTTCATAAACGACTCTGTTTCATAGAAATACTAAGGGTTTGTATGTTCTTGAAGCCCCATGTGGCGTATTATTATATCTTCTGTGGTCTTAGAATAATACGTAGTTGATAAAGTTTATCCGAAAGGAATATTGAGATTATTAACATATTTTCATGCATTTCATTCATTTATACATGTACATTAACCCATGACCAGGTGACGTTATATACGCGTATATATATATTATATGTATATGGGATATGGGAAAAGGTTACGACGTTATGTACACACCACAACCTGATTAGTTGGTATATGTTGATGATTTGCCCATAGTGGCCGAAATTACATAATGGGATGCTCTTAGAGGCTTGATGATGTTGTGTACACCCATACCTATGCATGATACGACTTTTACATGCGCGTGCATGATATTATAACTGTTTGAAGATTTGCAAAGTTATTTAGACTTACAGGCAGAATTCCTTATTCCATGTTCCACCTATGTCTCTTATGTACTGATTTTCATGGCTTACATATTCAGTAAATTAATCATACTAACGCCCTATTTTCCAGAGCCTGCGTTTCATCCACAGGTGTAGGGAGGCAACCTGACGGGCCCCCATCTTAGGATCGTTGATCAGCGAGAGTTGGCGTGCTCCATTTGATCCGGAGATGCTTATGATATTTGTACAATATGCTTATATACATATATGGGTATGACGTGGCCCAGTCCTGTCCTTGTACAAATGTATTTTCTATTAGAGGTCAGTAGATAGTATGTGTTGGATTGTATGTGGCGTTGCCGGCTTCCAATTTTTTATATATAGTTGTCTACAGCAGCCTTGTCGGCTCACCCCACATATTCCGAACGTATACATATGCCTTTTGGGAAGGTTTCCTTCATATATGTTATTCTCTTAATTCAGCAGATATTATTCAGGTTTATATCTTAGATGCATGCTTAGGGCTGTTCGACAGGTAAGACCCGGGCATCCATAACGGCCTATCGGTTTGGTTCATGACATCTCTAAGAGTATATAAAGACCATAGAGGTCGGGACAGAGGCCCTTCATACCAATCAATACATGACTAAATCGTACTGACCAAATAAGAAACTCTAGAGCAAATGGAGCACACCAACACCTTCCACTAAGCTGATAGCCTACTTGGACGACTCTCAATTCGTCTATCAGGACCTGCGGGCATGAAACGCAGCGTCCGCGGGAAAAAGGAAAATAATGTACCGAGTACGTAAGGAATGAAAATCAGTAAACAATAGACATGAGAGAAACATGGAATAAAAGACTCGACATGTAAGTATGAAACGCTATGTGAACCATTTAATACTTATAATGTCATGCCTACGCATATAAATGTCATACCATGCACGGGTATATGTTTTCATAACATCATCAAGCCTCTGAGGGCACCCCATCATATCATCTCGGCCAAGGTGGGAAACATCATCTACGTATACTAGCTAATCAGGTGGTGGTGCATATATAATGCCGTAACCTTTTCCCATATCCCATATACATATAGTATACATATACACGTATATAATGCCATCTGGTTATGGGTCAATGTAAATGAATGCAATGCATGAGAAGTACGTTAAAAAAATTCTCGGAATGTCATAAGACCATTATGTCCTTGATTAATATCATGAAATAAAATTTATCAACTTATGTATTTTCTGAGACCCATGAACAGACAATAGAATAATAAGACAGATGGGAATTCAAGAACATAGGTAACCTTAATACTTCGATGAATAGAGTCATTTATGGAAGTTGTGCATTTTCTCGTTTCGTTTCTACCGTATGGATCATCCCAAAGAGAGAGAGAAGTGATGGCCTTACCATACCTGAGAAAATTCTCTTGACAATACTTCTAACACACCTCAATTGCGACAACACGTAACAACAGATCTATGTAGGGGAAAATCCATATCATATTCTTGAGAAAGATTGCACTGTATTCCCTTAAAATTGTAAAATCTCATGTTACTAAGGTGCTAAGAAATCTCGTTGGAATTTTTTTCCAGAGATTCACGTTACTGCTACATGAATTTTTGTTTCAAGAAATCTCGTTGGATTCACGTTGCTAACTTCGGAATTCTTGTATGAAATGGTTGAAGATGTTATGAAAAATCCTCACGTTACTTAATAATGGATGTATGATTCCCATGTTTTTAAGAATTACAATGGCTTTGTTTTAATAAATGGATATGTTACTCATGATTTCAAGACTTACCAAATCTCACATCTCTAATCTTGCCACATAAATAATGAATTAAGAGTCACAATTCCTGGGGTGGCTCGCTATCACGTAGGGGAGAGTCTATCTTATGCAATTCTTGTGATGACCCAAAAAGGTCATCTTGTGTAATTTAGCAGAAACTGTGTTCCATGGCCTCGAAAGCCTCCATTAATCTTATCTCGATGTGCGTAAACAGCTTGAGCGCGTAATCAGGAAGTTTCTATGTGAAAATGTGTTGAACTATTGAATTTATGATAATTAATGGAATAAAGTTGACTTGGGTCAACATTTTTGGTAAACGGACCCGGACCCGGAATTTGTCAGTCTCGGAGGGTCCGTAGGAAAATATGGGACCTAGGCGTATGCCCGAAATCGAATTCCGAGGTCCCAAGACCGAGAAATGAATTTTTGAAGAAAATTGTTTTCTGGAAATAAGAAAGACTTTTGAAAATGAACTTTGATGTGAAATATGTGATACCAGGCACGTATCATGGTTCCGGAGCCCGGAACAGGTTAAATATATGGTGTGTGAGTTATCTGTGAAATTTGGTGTCATTCCGAGTTGTATAGGTGAGTTTGGCACGTTGTTAGCGAAGTCTAGAAAACTTAAAGTTCCTATGTTTGGTTATTGGGGTTTGGGGGTGTGACTTTGAGTTTTTGCGTTGTTTTGGGTGTTCCAAAGGCTCAAGCGAGTCCGTATTATGATTTGGGACTCATTGGTATATTTGGACTAGGGCTCAGGTGGGCCCAGGTGCTTTTCGGGCACCTAACGCGGCTAAAAGCCTGCAAAACGTAGCAGCTGGTGCACCTGTTCTGGTGTGACCGCAGGTGCGGTTGCCCAGTCGCAGGTGCGGGACCGCTCCTGCGCTCCCCAGCATCGCAACTGCGATCCCTCAATGGCCTGGCCAATTATCACAGGTGAGGAATATATTCTGCAGGTGCGGTCTCCACTCCGCAGGTGCGGGCCCAGGTTCCCTAACCCATTTCGCAGGTGCGAGATTTTTCTCGTAGGTGCGGTCCCCGAGCCGCAGGTGCGGAATCACTGTGCAGGCAGTGTGTTTTATATACGTGTTTTAAACCCATTTTTCTCATTTCTTTCTTCTTCCTTGGACGATTTTCCTCCATTGTTAAGGGCTAACGACCTGGTCTTCTCAGGTAAGTGAAATCTTTTCAAAAATTGGCTTCATGCATGGATTTCTAGCTTAATTAACTACATAAATTAGTGCAAAAATCAAGAATTTGGGTAGTAACCTAGAATGTGTGATAATTCAAGATTTTTTTCTGAATTGGCTATGAAATCAAGTAAGAATCGTATATTAATGATCCTTAGGCTTTGGGTGAGTGTTCCTTTCGAGAATTATTGGAATCTGAGTGAGCAGGCCCGGGGTCGAATTTTGGAATTTTTGGAAGAATGCTAGGAAATTGATAATTAGGCTATGGGATCAATTTATTGAGTCGTTATTGATATGCTTAAGTTAATTATGTCTAGATATTATTGTTCCAGATTTGAATTCGAGAGGGAAAGTAGTGCTAGAGGCTTGATTAGATTCTTGGGGAATCGAGGTAAGTGTTTGGCCTAACCCTAGCTTGAGGGAATAGGTGTTTAGTCTTATGTGCTATGTGTTATTTTCATGTTCAATGTATAGGTGAGGTGACGAGTATCTATACCTTGTTGTCATGCATGCCCGTGAGTCATACCTTATTGTATATGAATCATTCTTCGATATCCACTATGTTATGAAGTAGCATCTATTTTTGGGAGATTATTCAATTGTTGGAAATACTTAGTTGGGAACACTATTGATTAGTTGTTCAGTGGAGGATCATTTTGGTTATGTTGTACGTTCAGTGACATTGGTTATAGCCGGGTGCCTTGCCGGGATGGTGATATTTCTGTTGTTGTTCCCTTGCTGGGAAGGTGATATTTCTGTTGTTGTTCCCTTGCCGAGATGTTGTAAATTATGCTTTGTATTGTGGTTCTTCCTTGTCAAATTGTTGTTCAGATTATTGTTGGGAAAGTAAGACTGTAAAGCACGAAGGGTGATGCCGTTCCATGATTCATATTGAAAGCACGAAGGTTAATGTCGTGCCGATATAGTGAGGTAAAAGCACGAAGGGTGATGTCGTGCCATGATTCATATTAAAAGCATGAAGGTTAATGCTGTGCCGATATAGTGAGGTAACAACACGAAGGGTGATGCCGTGCCATGATATATATTAACAACACGAAGGGTGATGTCGTGCACTTGTTTTGGTGAGTACGAGAGTAAAGCACGAAGGGTGATGCCGTGCAGTTGTTTATTCCCTGTAGTTATTATGATACTAGACGGTTACCATGTTCTGTTACTCAATAAGTGTTTTTCCCCCTTTGTACCATGGCATGTTCTTCCCGTAATTGTACTTAGATGTTTACTTCTTGCTGTTATTTCTATTACATATTATGGAATTGCATAGGTATTTATTGGTTGTCATGTCCTAGTCTCGTCACTACTTCGCCGAGGTTAGGGTTGGCACTTACTCAGTACATGGTGTCGGTTGTACTGATGCTACACATGCACTTCTTTATGTTGTGCAGATTACGGTACCGGACCCGGTGGACAGTGATCGAGGGAGTGTCTTTCAGCCCACAGGCGACACTGAGTAGTCTTGCAGGCGTCCGCAGGCCTTGGTGTCACCTCCTATCTCATTCCTCTTTATTTTTGTCTTCTCTTGTATTCCCGATATAGTTGCATTATTTTGTTCAGGCTTTGTTTGTAGTAGAAATCATAGACTGTTCGTGAATTAGTGACACCAGTCTTGGGGGTATGTTTAAGGAGATTTTTCGCGAATTATTTATTTAAGATGTTGAATTTCTTACCTTCCCCATTAAACTTATCTATTTTTTCTTATATGTCACTTATAAAAATGTTAAACAACAAAGGAATAAATCGGAATAACTAGTAACGTTGGCTTGTTTAGCGAGTTCAATGTTAGACGCCATTACGGCCTGGAGGTGGGATATCGGGTCGTGACAGTTCTTTAATTAATCACCCAATAATTCCTTATTAACTAAGTAATTTTCCATTACCCAATAATTGACCAATTACTCACATAATTAAGAATGATGACTGATTCACTTCTCGTTCTCATAACCCATAGATCTTGCAAACACCTTAATATTCTCCTTTCCATTTAGGCAACTTTTCTTTGAGTAAATCCAAAGGCCAGGGCATTCCCCCCTTTAATCCTCTATCTCACAACATGACTTGTAGTCAGAATCCTTCTAATCTCGTAACTATTGCTACCTTCTATCATGCAGCTTGCATAACTCTAACTTTGTATGTGTGCCTATGCGACTCTTATCTCCTCTTTCCTACATATTTTAGCCAATCTCTAGGCCTCACTTTGTGAACATATACAAAATTATGTCAAGCTGTCCCTCTGGGCGTCATTAGCTTTACTACATCTAAGTAGGTCATACTATACCATAATTCTTAATTTGATTTATTGTTACTGAGGCGACCAAACTCCAGGTTAGTCTTGTTGCTTATACTATATGCATAAAGCTAAGTCTTTTAACGCTTCTTTATTACTATTCACTTTGAGACTGATGGCCTAATCACATTTTGTACTTTTTATCTTTTATCCATCTATTGTCAATTCACCTCAATGTTGATCTACAATCTTCTATTGATAACTTGAAACTTCTTACGTAATACATTGCCACTAGGGCTTATATTGCATGGAGGAATATTTGAAGTGATTTTTCTGATCCACATATGGGCGATACTGTACTTTAATAATCGTATTTTATTGCAATGTGATTCACCTTATGTGAGTATTTTAATTCCGTAGAATCCATGAAATCCTCTTCAAATCATTACTTAATCGAAGGCTCAACCGTCATCCTTTATCTATCACAATTACACATTTATTCTTTTCCAGGGCAACATTCCATATCTTCCAGATTCTACTAGTCTTAGATTCCTTTGAGTTCATTCAGGCTATATTGAGCTTTCTATAACTTAGAGAAGCCATGAGCTATCTTGTTTTCATGGGCTTAATCCTGAGGACTCATCCGTTTCTCGTTACCTTCTCACTCACCCTTTTGTGTCCTTAACTTTGTCTTCCTAAAACCTTGTCACTCTATCATACTATAGCTTGTGACCTACATATATCCATTTATACTACTCGCAACCTTTCTTACACATAGACTTCCCTGTATTATTCTGGAACATCAAGCGAGACATCACATCGTCTCTAACTTTTCTTTACTCTCTTGATTAGGCTTCTCGATACCTACAAACCATAGGCTGGACGATATGCTACTGACAATGCCGCTATTATTCCTGGATACTGAATCCCCGCGCTTCTAGCATTTATCCCATGTATGGACTATTCACGACCTTCTGTATTTGAGTATTTCGTATGTTGTTTACTTTTGCCTTAAAATCTCGCATCATATCTTCTATCTATTTCATAACCTCCCTTCCACACAGGCACACTTTACATTTACAACATGAAGATATTATTATAACACTTGCACCTTTGGTGCATAAAATTCAGTGGGAGCTTCATACTGACGTCTTACAAGAATGGTACTTTTCTAATTGGACGTAGAGCCATTATAAAATATGGCTACTATACTATCTCTCTTATATCTCTTATATTAAGAGTGATTATGCATTGTTCTCAATCATGATGTCTATAATTTTCTGGGTCAAATAATCAAACTCATGATTTACTTGGTTGATGTAACTCCTTAGTTTCTTGTTCTTTCTGATCATCATTTATGTAGGCTTAAGCTATCTTCCGATCTATGGCTCATGGTATTTGTTATTACTTTAGCCTTTCATTGGCGTTATGGAATATCCATGATACAATTTTTTAACAATTTTATCCTTTAGCTATGACCTGGACGCAATTCATTATTTTTAACTTATACCGGGATCTTCTACGTCTGTATGAATGTCAACATATACGTCCCATGAATAATACTCCAGACTCTGAAGTGCGTTCATGACGTAATTAAATCTGGATCATTGGTCGAATAATTTCTTTCGTTCCATCTTAGCTTTTTTCCAAACGTAAGCAATTACTTTTCCTGGTCTTTCTAACCCCTTTTTGCGTTCATACTTAGCTTCTCTTAGTGCCCACGCATATTTGAATTCCATACAACTCATATGATCTTGAATATCACTTATAAATTTACTTTGCGTTAATTAGCCGCGGTAGGTGCCATTTTCTTATAGAGTGCATATAATGTTGTTGTGAGACTGTTGTTATATGACCATTTCCTCTTTAGGTCACTGTGCTTGGGTTAAAGCCTTCTTCCTTATTTCCTCAGCTAGTTTTTCATTGTAGTACTTAGGGAGAACTTCTAGCTCTTGTAAAGCTACAAGCTAGTTATATCATTTACCTGATAGAATTTTTTATGTTCGTACTCACCTATAATTATCCTTAGTTACTTACCTTCATGCCCTTGTGCTTGTAGGGTCGCTTCTGAAACAATATTTTGGCTGTCTTCCCGGTGGCATTCTCCTATATTCAGTACAACTCATATGGTACCTTTAACTACCCAAACTCCTATCTGAATATTTCTCAAGGATCACCATGTCATATCTGCGAGACTAAATTCCCCATGTTGGGGTTTACTATGTTTATCCTTCATGATCTGATGACTCGTCTATAGCCTCTTGTTTAGCCATAACTAGGCTATTCCTGAATGAATTACTAATTACTCGTTGGCCCATTCTCATGTCAATATTCAGCGTAATCTTTCTTGGGTTATTTCCTTTGTCATGACTTACGTCATGTACTAGCTCTTATCTACCAATAACATCTTGGGCAGGAACCCTTACTTCCTCTCCTTGACGTCGTGTTTGCATAATGTTCTGGAATCATAGCATATCCGTAGGATTTGACTAAGTGCAATCGTATCTCTTTTCTCGTTTTTATCGCATTCCTCCTTTACCATTTCATAATTACTAAAACCACTTAATTTTGACTTAATTCCACATAACCTCCACATTCCCCCCTTTAGGGGAGTACTAAGATTTAGCGTTACCACGAGCTACTTATAGATGTTTTACCTCTTCATCTTTGGAATCCTTTTGCATCATCGATGACCCTTACTCGCCTTGCGTCAATCCTTATGTACCAATGATAACAAATTTCCTTACTCGCACGGCTGACGCTTAGTTTAACTGGCACACATAGTCCCTTAAACATAACTTTGCTTACATTTCTTTCTTTAGTGAAGCGTCTTCCTGAATGACCATTCTCTGAATTTCTCATGAATCTTCTTTTATTGTCCATTTTATTATTGCCGGAACACAATCTGAAATTCTCATGAGGTCGTCCATTATCAAATCACTCAGTCCCTAATGCATGTTTAGTTTATCTTGTTAACCAGCCCATACTGATTTCTATTATTTTGGGGTCTAACTTTTCCTTCTAGTAGTCGCGTTAGAGTCATGAACTTATTTCTCGAAATGAGGATATGACTTTATGGTCTATACTCCTTTGTTGTCTCAAGGTCTGTCACCTTTTGTCTTTTCCTTCACTTAACTATAGACTCTATAATACTATCATCTTTTTGGATCTACCATTGTCATCCATGTATCACATCTTACTAAAAATGCTTCATTAACTCTTTTCTTATTTCCCACTAACATTTATGTATATCACTTTATTCTGATAACTTCGAACAAGACATTCTTTTACTTTTTACTCCCCTTGCTCCATCCATTGGCTCTTCGAGTTTCCTAACACTCTCTCTCTATTAGGGAAGAGAGCCATACTAAGGTAATATTTATCCGTTCAAGGCTTCCAGTTCCTATCTTTGTAGTACTCATATCTAGTTATACTATTTTAGAGTGCACCATCTGGGTGTCTCACAAATATACTTCGGAAATGCGAACTAACACAAATAATCCATCCATCACTTTGGGTTACTCTAACCCCAGTCGATGTCACATCCTTCTCTTAAACCCTATTTGTTAGCTCTCATAGGGCATAACTGAGATCGATGTAGCCGATTGATCATACCTCTGTTACTGTTGAAGGTAACTCAAAATACTTATATTCCTCTGGCTGAATTATAAATATTGATAATCTTCATTAGCTAGGCGCCTTGTATCCTTTTTCATCTTGCTTCTTTTACTTGTTGAAACTTGTATCTATCTTTAGAATCTCTCATTTCCTTTCACCATAGGGGTGGATAGATATTCTTGCCTTAAGGCTCCTTATCAAAAGGCCTGCACGGTTTAGTACACACATGATTTGCTGAAGACCTTACTTCATTATACGCATCATGAAAAATCGAGTACCTCTGACTCAACTCTTCCGTAGCCACATTCAATTTCTCACCAACTGTCTTTCCGAATGTAGGTATCGTCTTATGACATGATCTAGAGTAAGAAGAAAGAGTGACAATCCTAATTCCCTGTAGCCTCCTGCTTATAAGTGTGGTGTACAACACACCCATAAATAAGACTCTACTAGACACGACTTGTAGACTCCCTAGGACAGAAATGCTCTAATACCACTTTTGTGACGACCCAAACCGATGGGCTTCGACGGGCGCCAGGTACCTTACTCAACCGAGTACAAACATAATGTATTATTTCTTATTACGCTATCATAGGTAAATGAGACAGAAAGGATGTCATAGGATAACTATAATAAAAATGTAATACGAACTTATACATAACGTATATGGGCCTATAAGACAAAAATGATCACTCGTATACTAAACATAGGCCGACAAGGCTGTACGATCTGTTACGTATATCACATATGTCTACAAGCCTCTAAGAGTAGATAAATACCATATAGGTTAGGACAGAGCCCCGCCATACCAATCAATACATGAACAAATCATTCTGACCAAAGAAGCAACTCCGGAGCAAATGGAGCGCACCAACACCTTCCGCTGAGCTAATAGGCAAGTTGGAGGAGTCTCAACCTGTCTATCAGGACTTGCGGGCATGAAACTCAGCGTCCTAAGGCAAAAGGGACGTCAATACAAATAATATACCAAGTATGTAAGGAATGAAAACCAGTAAACAATAGACATGAGAGAAAAATGGAGTAAAAGACTCGACATGTATGTCTGAATAACTCTGTGAATCATTCAATACTTATAATTCCATGCATATGCATATAAATATCATACCATGTATGGGTAAATGCGTTAATAACATCATCAAGCCTCTGAGGGCATCCCATCATATCATCTTGGCCGATGTGGGCAACATCATCAATGTATACCAGCTAATCAGGTGGTGGTGCGTATATAACGCCTTAAATTTCCCCATATCCCATATACATATAATATACATATATACGCTTATATAATGCCATCTGGTCATGGGTCAATGTAAATGAATGCAATGCATGAGAAGTACGTTAATAAAATTTCTCGGAATGTCATAAGACCATTATGCCTGTGATTAATATCATGAAATATACTTTATCAACTTACGTATTTTCTGAGACCCGTGAACAAACGTTAGAATAATAAGACATATGGGAATTTAAGAACACAGGCACCTCTAATACTTTTATGAATAGAGTCATTTAGGAAAGTTGTGCATTTTCTCATTTTGTTTGTACTGTATGGATCATGCCAAAAAGAGAGAATGGATATCCCTAACATACCTGAGCTGATTCTCTTAACAGTCCTTCTAACACACATCAATTGTGACAAAACGTAACGGCGGATCGATGTATGGGAAAATCAATATAATATTCTTGAGAACGATTGCAATGTGTTCCCTTAAAATTGTAAAATCTCACGTTGCTAAGCTTCAAATAAATGTCGTTGGAATTTCTGTTTCACGAGATTCACGTTACTGCTACATGAATTTTGTTTCAAGAAATCTCATTGGATTCACGTTGCTAACATTGCAATCCTTGTATGAATTGGTTGAAGATGTTATGAAAAATCCTCACGTTACTTAAGAATGGATGTATGATTCCCATGTTTTTAAGACTTACAACGGTTCTCTTTTAATAAATGGACTCATGTTCTTAAGAATTACCAAATCTCACATCTCTAATCTTGCCACATATATAATGACTTAAGAGTCACAATTCTTGGGGTGGCTTGCTGCCACGTGGGGGAGGGCCTATCTTATCCAATAATTTAATTAATCATCCGATAATTCCTTAATTAATCATCCGATAATTCCTTAATTAATCATCCGATAATTCCTTAATTTCCCATAACCCAATAGTTGACCAATTATCCACATAATTAAGAATTATCTCAAATTACTTAAAATACTAATCACTTGATACACCTTATAATCATGGTCATGTGGTACCTTGTATGACACTAGTCCATAAATACGAGGTAGTATAGCTTGGACCGTATTTTATCCCAAATTTCCATACTTCGACGAAACTCAAATTCTTCGATTTGCTTACGATCCCTTCACGAATTTACCCCTTATGTGTTTGAACTAGCATAATGCTTATAATCCCCAAATAATCTTGTCCTTGAACTGAGGTCAATTATCTTACGTCAATTTCACGTATAATAATATAGGGTGTAACATCATCGTAATACAATACTGCGGAGCGTAACATCATCGTAATGTAATACTGTAGGGCATAATATCAACGTAATACAGTGAGGCGTAATCGTCAGACTCGAAATTGAATGGGTTGTCGGATTTTGTATGTTTTTCTTTGTTCCAAGGTACGGGCCTGGGTTTGACTCTTTGGTTAATTTTGGGCTTTTTAATAAAGGTTCGACCTTTATCAATTGGAATTGTTTCCTTAGGCTTTAATTGATGTATTTGAGTTTCTTTTGGCTAGTTTTGAGTTGTTCGAAGGTCGGTGCGCACGGGATGAAATTTTTGGAGCTTCGTTTGACTTGCTCGATATTGGATTTGGCTTGTTCGAGGTAAGTAACACTTCTAAAGTTGGTGTTGAGGGTATGAACCCCGAATATACCTTATATGTGTTCATTGTTGAGGCGATGCACATGCTAGGTGACGGGCGTGTGGGCGTGCACCGGGTGAATTGTGTCTCAGTTATTTCTATGGTACTGTGTAGCCACCTAATCGTATTTGTATCCATGAATCTCTACGTGCTAGATTAATGGAGTTGTGATCCATGTTAGAAACTATGTCTAGTCTATATGCTTATCCTGTTGGGACCCACTAGGATCATTTTTGTTGTCTTGTTATTTGCTTAAATTTATGTTACATACTCAGTCATACGCATTCATCTACATATAATATCTTAGTCTTTGTTACCATTTATCGATACATCACATCATTATTTTTGTGCTGATATTTTATGACATTGTGAGCCCATGAGACTGGAGAGATTGATGACTGAGTGGGCCAAGGGCCTGATTGTGAGGATATTGCTAGGATCAGGTTGCACGCCACAACAGTTGTTATTGATTTATGACATTATTGCCTTATTATAGCGCTTGGGCTGAAGGAGACCGTTCGGGGTTTGCAAACCTTTAGTAAGCGCAGGTACCTATTGAATGCGAGTGCGAGTGCCGAGAGAGAGTTCTTAGTGACTGTGAGGGCTGAATGACTATGACGACTGAGTGACTGGGAGGACTGAGTGATTGAGAGGATCAAGTGAATTGATACTCTGAGAGTATGCATACGTTTATCACTGAATTCCATCGCATTCGACATACACACTTGACATACAGGCATACAGATGCATTTTGCTTATGCTATACGGTATCACGTTATTCATGAATTCTCATACACATTGACATAGAGGCGTAGAGATGTATTTTCATCATGTCATTTTATAATGAAAGATCTTATCTGTTGTTTAAAAGTTTTGGGAAAAATTAAAGTTTTTCCAAACCTATTCATATTTTGGTGATTTCGGTAAAAGAATTTGGTTTCACTAATATACTTGAAAAGCATGCCTATTTTTCCGGAACTGTGAACGAGTTGAGCATCTTATATCTCAGTATTTTTCTTGTACCAGTATTAATATTCTATGTACCACCCCGTAAATCCGGATTAGTTGTGGATGCGCTAAAAGAGTATTAATGTTACCTTTTAGACATATGAAGTCCTATCGGGATGAGTATGGGTGGAAACCATTGTTTTAGAAATAAGACCGAGAGTGAGCTGCATAAAATTCAATAGAATCGACTAAGTTAATGAGAGATTCGTCTTCAAATCCCCTAATAGTGCAAGGCACTGTAACTTCAGCGCCCCTGATAGTGCAAGGCACTGTAACTTCAGCACCCTTAACAGCGCAAGGCACTGTTACTTCAGCACCCTAGACAGTGCAAGGCACTATCCAGGGCATCGTCTTCAGTGACCCAGACAGTGCAAGGCACTGTAGGTTTTGCCTCCTATGGCGCCTTACACATTTATTTTGGCGCCCATGATGGTGCCTCGCGCCGACGAAGTTTATCCGAGCTATTTTTATTTTCCTCTCAATTTTGGGACGTGTTCACTTATTTAAAAGCCCTACCTCATTCCCCCACACCCCAAACACGAAAATATACTCTAGAAAAGGGAGCTCTCAAGAACCTAACTACCCCAAGGTCCCTCTATCATCAAAGGTAAGTCCTAACGATGATCCTACATTAATTTGAATTCTCTAACACCTTATTAACATGGGTAAATCGTTCCACTCACTAGATATTTGATCAAGACACTATGTTAATTTCAATTCTCCAACACCTTATTAACATGAGTAAATCCTACGATAATTTCAATTCTCTAACCCCAAGCTGCAGTTTATGCTTTATGCATCTTTCGGCCTGAGGCCGCAGTTATGTATACGTATGCTTGGGACAAAGGTCACAGTCTCTGCGCACACACACACACACACACACACACACACATATATATATATATATATATATATATATATATATATATATATAAGCACACACACACACATGAGGACACAATTTAATTATGCAGATAAATAGTTGCTTCATCATTCAGAAGACAGAATATTCATAACCTTACTTCCTATGTTTAGTTCAGTTATCAGCTATCAGTTTCAGTTCAGTTATCAGTTATCAATTTCAGTTTCAGTATTTAATGTTCTTTCTTGTCACGACCCAAAATCTCACGCGGGTCGTGATGGCGCCCAACACCGGGGTTAGGCAAGCAAATGGTTGCTTACTAGTGAAGTTTTCCTTATTAACATACCAACCCCACATGTTTCCCTAAGTTTTACACTTAACCTATGTAATATAGAAGCGGAATCATTTATCAATTTAAGTACATAAAGCCAAAATGAGCGTGATCCATTACACATGAGCCTGTGCCAGGAACTAGTGTCACAAGTTAGTGGGCGATTAGTAGAATATACAAAAGAAAATACAAGAGGTACTGCTGTCTGAAAGGATATAGAAAGGGATAAACAAAATATAACTCCATAGCATAGCTGGGAATCGCCAGGGAGGCAGCTTGTTGGTCGATTTCCCAATGCACACGCAAGTGTACGTGGTCGACAAGTAATATAGGAATTGAAGTCCAGATATCGTACCCACGGGGACTTGTGATTAACTATCTACTAAACTAAACTCAAACAAATATTTAACTAGAATT
>ML309168.1:0-26993 GCA_005239505.1 Nicotiana paniculata | reverse complement strand
CCCTAGCTTCCACAAATGTTTTTTCTCTTCTTCTCTACTCAAAAATATATTTACAATGCCAAAGATATGCCAAAAGATACAAAAAATGCCTGCTAGGTCGAGTATATGTGAGTTGGGAATCAGAAATGTGATTTTACAACTTTGTCCAGTCCTGATGCCCATTGACTGCACTTGCGGAAGAATCTTCACAGGTGCAATTCCGCAGGGGCAGAAAATCCAAGCGCAGGTGCGAGTCTGCGTATATTGGGCCATTTCCGCAGATGCGGACAAAAGGTCGCACATGTGGTTCTGCAGGTGCGTGGATTACATCGCAGGTGCGGTTGCTGTCCAGTCTAGCTCTTCTTCGCAGGTGCGAGGTCGCACCAGCGGCACAGAGTCCGCAGGTGCGGAATCACTGGAGCTTTTGCACATTTTTCACCACTTTTTGTTCAACTTCACTCCAATTCAACACCAACCACTTCATAATATCATTTCCCTGAAATTCGAGCAATTACACACTATAAACGACCTCAGGTTATCATTGAATGATGCAAAATCTAATGAAAAGAGGACAAAATGAGTGGTAAAATCACCACTCATCAACACCCCCAACTTAGAGCTTTTTCTTGTACTCAAGCAAATCAAAAACTAATAGCTCAATGAGGTTTTACCATTTCAAACACAAGTTGCATTGCTTTTATTTACAAGTCACATTCTCCAACTAAGCATTATACTTATGGATTTGGTTGGTACTAATAATTAGGCTCAAGTATACATCTTACTCGAATAACTCCCTCATTTAAAAATAACTTCAAGAAGTGCAAGGAAGTTTCAAAAAATAATCAAGTGACAAGAATAAGCCTCAAGAAGTGACTCAACAACACTAGTCTACTACAAATGCTCAACTCGTTCATTTCCGAATATATCAATTTCACCGAACAATTCGAGTTCATGTGCCCTCACAAGAAGGAAAGAAAGTCCCAACTCACAATATTTACAATGACAACAAAAATGGACATAATTACAAAGAGACTCACACCAACAAAGAATTTCAAGTGTTACAACATATCATGCCATAGACTTGCCCTTATTTTAATTCATCGCCTTTTCAAGAACATTCGGTTGGAGATCCCATAAGGGCTTTGTAAGCTCGTAATGTAGGCTTAGGGAAGGGTTGGATAAATATGTGGGTACAAGTGACTACACCCTCCTTGAATACTACTCACATTTTTCTTTCTTGTTGCCCTTTGTTTCTTTTCAAACCACATAGCCCTCCTTGGCTCCTAGTTACCAACATCGAACTATTTTAAGTACCTCTCTAATTTTCTTAAGGCTCCATATTGATATATATACAAATATTTCTTTTTCTTTTCTTTTTCTCTCTTTTTTTTTTCTTTTTTTTTTCTTTTGGAGCTTGAGTAATTTCATGTGAACACTTTGAGGTAGGTTCCTACACTCAATCTACAACCTTACCAATTTCCACTTTGAAACCACACCCCCAACTTAGTCTTTTTGTCTTATTCTCAATATTCAAGGAGGGACGGGTTCAAAAGAGGGAATTATTTTGCAAAAGGGGAAGGTTTGTAATGAGGTGGCCAAGGAAAAGGTTAAAGGCTCAAATGGGGTAACTAGTGATAATATCTATACAATAGTGGCTAGAAAGGCTAAGGGGGTTTTCAAATAACACAAAGAATGCCTAAGGTCATTTCTCTACCCAAACATAATTATCATTAGCATTGAAAAATCAACCGGGCAAGTTCTAGATGATAGAGGTGAACACAAGATTTATTTATACAAACACTAACGTACATGGCACATGAATTAATCAAGAGAGATCAATTTCACTTTCCAACAGGAGTCTAGAGCAATATTTTTTCAAACTAGTGAGCCGCGAGTCACTAAAAGAGCCAAAATCTTATCACAAAGATTATTCTTCACCATGCAACTTACTTGTTTTACTTCAAAACCAAAATTTTAAGGGGTATTCTTAATTTACATTTCACATACAAAAGGATAATTTCTTTAGTACCAAATAATCCAAAAGTCTCTTCCTAGAAAAACAAGACTAATTCCCTTAAGAAAGTTTTCATACCATCTATCATAGGGACAAGTCACCCGGTTCACTTCAAAAATGTTCCTTGGGAAAGAACCTTAGCATGAAGAAAATCCAAGGATGTATTATTAAGGAAATAAAAATTAAAGAACAAAACTACTAAAAACTAAGATAGAAGTAACTACTAAAGAGAATAAATGATACAAGAAAAATAGAAACTAATCACACCAAGCTTAGCAAAAAATCATTGACATAATCCACAATAAGCCCGGCAAGGGCACATAATATCCATACATAACAAAGAATCCCGGCAAGGGCACATAACAATGTCATAAACCAAGTCATAATAGATACAATGTACAAAAGTCACCCCCAACTAGAAATATTGCAGTGTCCCCACTGCATAACATCAAAATAAAAGAGCATAGTTTGAGGGTCTCCCTGAGGTCTGCATCAGACTAGCAGACTGCAAGAGAAGAGGTTGTTCAATGCTGCTAAGAACTCTCGTTATCATCATCATCATCATGTGCATCTGGGGGATAGAATTTGGGAATTTAGCTGGGCGATTTTCGCACTTGAGGGGCTTTTTCCGCACCTGCGGGTGCACACGTGCGAGAGGTAAACCGAACCTGCGGGTCAAAGTCCGCTTCTGCGAAGTCGCACCTGCGGAAGCTTGACCGCAGGTGCGGAATCCCTGGGCTCAGCATCAAAAAGTTTGTGAAATTTTTGTGATCGCATATTCGCTCGCAAATTCAACTCTGCGATAGCATTTTTGACATGAGGCATCGCAGAGTTGAGCAGAATGTTTGCCCAGCAAAATATTTTCTCCTCTTGCACTGTTTTCGGCCACCCAGTCTCCCTGACCTGCTCAAATCAACTCCGAAAATTCTAAAACTTGGCGGTTTGGTTAGAAAAAATATAATAAGCTATTCTAAAAAAGAAAATTCCAAAAATAACCAAAATATTTTGAAAAAACGATGGGTTGCCTCCCACCAAGCGGCACATTTAACGTCGTGGCGCGACGCACGTCAACTTTACCACTTTTCTCGCTACTTTGACGATATGAACTGGGCACCTAGCTTGGAATCAAGATTGTGACCACGGGCGGTGGGGTTTGGTAAATATATGACCGAGCCAAGCCTGAATTTCTTCATTTTGCACTTCTTGGCTCTCATGTGAGGCATGTCATTTTGCTTTCGTGGTTCCTCAAATTGTAAGATGTATGGTATGAATTTTTCCTCTTCGCAAAACTCCATTGATTCGTGTATTTCAACTTCTGTATCACCACACAATTCCAATGTTGAAAAATGCTTGGAATGTGCCTTCAAACCTCCAACTTGCAAGTTTTCCCGGATTTTGACATCCTCTTTTTCCCCCGGAATAGAGTCAATTTCAACCAAATTTTCAATCACCCCGGTTTACTCTAATTCCATATTTTTCTCGGCGTCACTAAAACTCATGGAGTCGGTTGGCGGATGTTCAAGGCTTGATTCCTCAAAGTAAGGCTCACTCTCATCCTCGGAATTGGACTCTTCTTGGCTTCCATCCACACTCTCAATTCGAGAGGCATAATGACCTCCATCAATGCTTGCATTTGATCTTCCAAAGTGCGGATGTGCTCATAATTTTGAGTCACATCATGTTCAATTCCTCGAGTGCAAAGTTATTCTTTTCCTCATTTTCAAGAATGGCCTCCAACATGAACATCATCCTCTCATTTTGAGCATTTGAGAGTTCTTCTTGGTTTTGTTCAAGTACCAAGGAAGAATTTTCAACTTCAACCTCTAAGAAAGTTTCTTGGCTATCACTCACCTCCCAGTCTTTTTGAACCCTTGAAGCTTCAATCATAGCATCCATTTGTGAGTGCAACCTCTCAAGTGCCAAATCATTTTGGAGACTAGTCTTCAAAAGTTCTTCCAAGGCATTTTGCTCGTGGTTCCCTTCTTCTAGTAGGCACTCCAACATGAGCTTGAACTCTCCATTTCTACCATGCTCACTTCCCTCCACTTCTTTACCCCTAAAATTTCCATCACAAAAAGTAGAATCATCATAATGGGGGCTTGGGGAGGGGAAGAACAAATATGCACAATCATACCAATGACCATTTTGGCGACCATATCTATCACAAATACTCCACTCATGGGTTTGAGATTGTGCACACAATCCATCCCCCGGAGAATTTAAACAATTTTACCACGAGTGTGGTCCTCCACAATAAGGACAAGGGTCATCAAAGTATGAACAACTACCATCCGACCAATTTTCGTTATACGATGCCATTATTTTTAAATGAAAAATTAAGAAAATAAACAAGAAAAATAATTACACAAATATTCACAAGTTTGAATCAAAGCACTTATTCTTACTTCTCAAACAACCTAAATTACGCCAATTGTTCCCCGAAAACGACGCCAAAATTTGATACGCTCAAATTACACCTTAAAATAGTGTAAGTGGTCGATTGTCAAATATAATAACCCAACAAGGTTGGGGTCGAATCCCACAGAGAACAATATGGAGGCGATTAGGAATGTAACAGAATTATCACTTATCGCGCAATGCCAAACAAATAGATTTTGGTTTTGAAAATGTTTATAACTAAATACGAAAATATAAACTAACCTAGAAAGCAAGTAAAATGATCAATGGCAACAAGTATGAATGCATCGGGAATTACACTTAAGTAACGATCCAATGTATTTCACGGTTTTACAAATATGAGCGAGTTTATGTTAATTAGCCACGGATAATAATAAGACTTCCTAATTGAATTATTCCTAAACCCAATCAAGAGATTAAGCACACCCGCTGATATGGCTACAAGTAGTTCAATCCTATCCCTAGGTAGAATCTATAAAATGAGGGTTAAAGCCTCAAGTTTTTGTTAATTAATCTTTACCAACCCTAAATTATCTTTTCCAAAATTAATTTGAAGTTAATGGGCGAATCCTAGGGTTATCTAATCCCTTTGGAAACATTAAAGAACAAGAATAATTAAAGAAACAATAACTCACTTCATAAAAGATGAAAAATCATTCAATACATAAGCACAACAAGGTATTTAATCCACACTTTAAACATGAATATTTCCATAAACAAGAACTAGTGTTGGAAATAAATACTACACACTTAAATATTCAATACAAATCAAGAAAATGAAGAAACAAACATAAATGGGTAAGAAATCCTTAACCACAAGGTTGAAATCTTCAAATCTCAAGTGTGTGTGCAAACCCTAGCTTCCACAAATGTTTTTTCTCTTCTTCTCTACTCAAACATATATTTACAATGCCAAAGATATGACAAAAGATACAGAAAATGCCTGCTAGGTCGAGTATATGTGAGTTGGGAATGAGAAATGTGATTTTACAACTTTGTCCAATCCTGATGCCCGTTGACCGCACCTGCGGAAGAATCTTCGCAGGTGCGGTTCCGCAGGGGCGGAAAATCCAAGCGCAGGTGCGAGTCTGGGTATATTGGGCCATTTTCGCAGATGCGGACAAAAGGTCGCACATGCGGTTCTGCAGGTGCGTGGATTACATCGCGGGTACGATTGCTGTCCAGTCTAGCTCTTCTTCGCAGGTGCGAGGTCGCACCAGCGGCACAGAGTCCGCATGTGCGGAATCACTGGAGATTTTGAACATTTTTCACCACTTTTTCTTCAACTTCACTCCAATTCAACACCAACCACTTCATGGCATCATTTCCCTGAAATTCGAGCAATTACACACTATAAACGACCTCAAGTTATCATTGAATGATGCAAAATCTAACGTTAAGAGGCCAAAATGAGTGGTAAAATCACCATTCATCAGTCCATGACCAGGAGCCTATGAAGGGTCGAGAGGTTCTCACTCGGTATGATCTTGCAATCCTTGCAGAGACCTTTATTGGACTTCCTGCAGATTAAATAATCAATCTGAGTCTCGGCCACCGAACTCCGCAAACAAAAATATTTGTTATTCTAAAATTTAGTTTGAAAATAGTTAATTTTGGCTTGAAAAGCTGTGATCCTAATTAAAAAGTGATATTAACCATGACAATACAATATTTCCAAAACATACAGAAATCTTAGTGTATACGGTTAAAATCGACCATACCCGATTTTACGGGCTCGGGGGCGTGCCTCGAGAGTGAGCTAGTATCGAAGTAAGTTCGGGCTCGAAGAGCACGAAGATTAAGGGATCGAGATCGGGTTAAATCGACGCCTAAGTAAGAGAATCACGAGATATCCGCAATCGACCACCAATCTCGGCGAGAATCTCGGAACTGGCAGAATCATTAACGGTTATTGATATCAATCATGTATTTTACTTCCGAAATTAGAGTTATAACTTATTTAGGATTCCTCTACTATATAAAGAGGAACCTGTTATTTGTAACACATTATTATCTCACATGAATTATCACTTACGCAACTACTGAGAAATACAAAGCACTCTGCTCTTTAACCCACTCTTAACTCTTTACTGTTCATATTGTTTGTGTTGTTCATATTGTTCTTATAATTCTCGTGGCACTTAATGATCGATCTCGACATTACTCCAAGCCGAGGTCGATAATTCACGAACGACACTAGTTTGATCTATTACAATCATTTAATTTCTTTATTTATTTAGCTATTTATCAATTGGCATTAAATCAGATCATGTATCCTTATAACCACATTACAAGTTTAATTGTTACTCATATATCCAGGTAAACTGTTTGGCGCCCACCGTGGGACTAAGGATAATAGTGATTATTCAGTGCTAATTCTGACATAACACAATATTTTATGCTTGTTTCTTGTCAAAAATTTTGTTTTCGGGATAAATCATGTCAAACTCACTAAACACAGCTACACGTGGTGACAACGGTCTCGGACTCCACGGAGAGAACAAGAATATTATTGCCCCGAGAGTCGAGGTTCCGCAAGATGACCTCAGAGGAGCGCCACCCGTCAACCCAGTCGATGTTAGTTCGCAAGTTGCTTTGAATGCGGATTTAGGCGGGGACCCCGATAGAAGCGTACACAGAGAGGGTCGAACTGACGGTCGAGGTACTCAGGGCGGAGGAGATAAAGGTGTCAGCCTCCAAGTTATATTTGGAATGTTGCAAGCCCAACATGACGCAATTGCTCAGTTGCAAAATAAGCACGTGGCACCGAATAGGGTCGAACAAAAGGCTACTCGCCGTACCAATCCAGTTCCTGAAAGGTCAGGTAAAAATACTTCGACAACGGACCCTGCTATAATAAGAATGCTCGAGGATCTTACTAAGAGAATAGAATCGGGAGAGAAGAAAATCGATGCCAACGACAAGAAGGTGGAAACTTATAACTCTCGAGTTGATCAGGTACTGGGGGCACCACCGATCTTAAAAGGAATGGACTCTAAAAATTTTGTGCAAAAATAATTCCCCCAAAGTGCGGCTCTGAATACCATCCCAAAGAAGTTCAGGATGCCCGATATAACAAAATACAACGGAACCTCAGACCCCAATGAGCACGTTACCTCTTATACGTGTTCCATAAAAGGAAATGATTTGGAAGACTAGGAAATCTAGTTATTTCTAAGGAAGTTCGGAGAAACCCCGTCGAAGGCAGTTATGATTTGGTATCACAACTTGCCACCGAATTCTATCGATTCGTTCGCCATGTTAGCAGATTCATTTGTATAAGCACATGCTGGCACAATAAAGCTTGCAACGAGAAAATCAGATCTCTTCAAAGTGAAGTGTCGCGCCCCCTCTTTCCTCGCGGAGATCGAGTTTTTGACATTCGGTTGAGACAACTCTTTCCTTTTGGGAAAGGGGTTTGTGTTTTTGAGAGTCACCACCTACTGATTTTTAAATGTGCGTTAGGACACCAAAGGGGTTCATTTACAACTACGTTGTTAAGCAGAGATAGGGTAAGTGCTTGAAATTATCCTAAGGGGAAGGTGTTAGGTACCCCTGAGGATCCACAAGTGTGGTTCCCGCCAAACAGCTTTTGTGAATTTGTAAGGCTTAGCAAATAAAGAAATAAAGGCTCAAATAAGAGGGAATTTAAGTCTTAAGCATGCATATGTTTGAAAATAATAAATAAGGTTAGATTTTGAAAGGATTACGATCTAAGCATATAAAGGGTATCATAGGTTTATAATAACATGGATCACATCAATGGAATACCCGGTATGACACTCCTAGAAGAGGGGCTACATGTGGTATTAGCGCACCGGTCATCATATTCATATTCTACCCTTTCCCACCCCGTGAAAGTAACTAAATCGAGTGTTGGTCTCGACCTTTATTGCATGTTGTTACCCGTTCCTTCCTAATAGTCCTTAGAGGAGTTTAGGACTTCTATCCTAGGAGGGAGGTTCTAGGCAGACCCTCAGGTTTAAAGGCAAAACACTAAGCGACAAACAAGAAACATATAGGACTGCAATTAAGGGGGATAAACATACAAACAGGAAAAGGCTCAAGTACCTCCACAGATAAGGCAAATAAGCAGCATGACTCAAACATAGTTAAAGTCCAGATTCATCTTCAGATCGTAAACATGGTATCTAAGTGATAACACAAAGACAGATTTATTGCATAACTCAGAGAGGAAGTCTTAATCAGGCTTCCCTACTGGTTTTAAACATGCTGACAGTTGAACACTAATCACAAAGGACAGTTCTGGTTTTATTTCTTTATGGCTGATTATCTAAGACTTACCTAGGCGTGTAGTAGTTATTCAGAATTGATGACAATTTCAGGTCGTTATACCTAATAACATGCAGTCTAGGTGTTACAAGCATTTAGAGACTAATTACCAGTTTATTAGAACAGGAGTAATGTTTTATATATCTATATTTGGACTAAGTGTAGTTAAATGGGTACGATCCTATAACATGATGTCTAATGCAGAATGATGCATATGCAATTGCTAAAACAGGATCTCTAAATGCACATATAATCACAACATTATGCACAGTTTCAGGAATAGCACAGGTGACAGATTTTAATCGTTGTTTACCTAGAACAGGATCTCTACGTGTATAGAATGATTGCATATTTGTTAACACATTTGTTCTAAGGCATGATCTAGACTACACTTTTTCAGAATGCATGGACATAATCAAATTGTAACAGTTTTTGTTGTTATTACTGATCTTATGAACATGATTTCTAAGTGAAGGCAAGGAGTGATGACATGCAGAAAGAAAAGCAGATGTATGAACCTAAGTGACATGATATCTAAATGCATGACATACTTGATTCCTAGACATGGTTACTAGTGCGCATATAAAAAAAAATAAACCTAGAAAAACATGATATCTACCCATACTTATACTATAGCATGCATATCCCCATCCATTTCCACTATCCAAGTACAGAATCATTTTTACAAATTATTACAAACCTCTGAATATAAATTACATAATTAAAAGGAAAAGAAGAAGTTAACTATAGGGAGTCTACCAATAGGCCCAAGTTTCCAGATCCTCAAATGCCATTGGTTCACAACCCTTCACATGATCCAGGTATGTCAAAGTTCCCTAAGGATCTCAAGGGATCCCGGACAGTGCTCACACCTAGATTTCATAGCCAAGATGGAGTAAGTGCAGTGTGGAAAGGCCAACTCTTGTGTGTAAAAGTTCAGAGGGAGCTCAAGGGCCCCAAGGCAATGCTCACACAAGAGGGGCAGAACCTAATGTCTAAGAGTATAGTGGAAGTGCTCATAGTTTTGAAAAGGTTAAGTAAGAAAACAGTTTTGAAAAGGGTAAGTAAGAAAACAATTTTGAAGAGGGAAACTTGATTGAAATAGTTTTATAACAAAGAAGTTTAACCACTAAAAGGGAAGGAACACCAACAAGTTCAACATTACACAAAGGACTAGGAATAGTCCAACAATCACAAGCAGGGGTAATGAGATTTTAGGGACAAATACAGAGCATGTGAGGGAAAACATGTAGCAGACAGTACACAATAAGAAGTTCCTAAGGAATCAGGGGATTGGGGATACAGTAGGGTATAGGATTATACTAACATAACATGACCAAATAGTTCAAGACAGTAGGATTTACCCTAATCAAACTAATGTACCAAACATAGGCATGAAGATTCACATAGAACATGTATCAAGTACATAAAGACATGTTGGTTATGACAAATAGAGTATAACTTATCATGTGAATGGAGTTCAGGATCCTAGTTACATGTTGAACAACAAATAATAAGTAAAAGAAAATTAGAAACACAATGAATTGCAACAGTAGCAGAAACATGTTGGTTTGAGAGCTGAAATCTGAATTAGAACATACTAGTAAAGTGAAGAAAGCAGTAACACAAACATGAAGTAGGAGATGCACAATAGTTAGCCTTGGCTTGCAGCCGACTAACTTAGAATATTAGTAACTAGCACAGAAAAGAGAGAGAGCAGGGAGTTTTTAGTTGTGAGAGAGAGAGAGAGTTGAACAGATTAGTTTGTGTCTTGTGTTAATGAGAGAGTAGAGTATATATAATTTTGAAAAATAGGCATAGAATATGGTAACAAATAATAGTTCGGCAAAATTATAGAAGTAAACATCAATTAGAATCAATTTAATGTCAGTACTCCTTTTAATTAAGGAGTCTTATACAAACAGTAATAGATAGTGACCAAATAAGGAAAGAGAATCGTGTAAGAGCTGATTTTAACATATAAGAAACAACATAAGTATAGAGCATATAATTAAGACCAGGTTCAGAATACTCTAGTTAAGGAAAGCATATGTGAATTAATTTGACAAAATTATTCATAGAAATAAGGCAGGAAATTCTGGAAATCAATAAGAAAAACCTCGAGTGAAATTCAAATCACAGGAAATTAGCATCAATTAGGGAAAGTATCACGTATTAAGGAAATACTCAGAATCAATAGAGAACAGTGCTAATCACAATTATTCAAAGATTCAAATTGGTAAATAGTATTGATTTAAGCGGAATGAACATATATTAGGCAAAAGTCAGAAACCCTAATCACACAAATTAGGGATTCGCATAGAACATAGCAAATAATTAAAGGATTTAGCAGAATAAACATGATTTAGGCAGAAGTAACGAAGAGTCAGAAACCCTAATGGCAAGTATAGAGCAAAAATCACAAAAAATCACAAAGTACTCTTGAAAGCAAAGCAGTCATACTAGAACAGGTAAAACATTATTGCGCATAAACTTAGAATCACAGATTGAAACCAAGAAATTTGGGGGTTTCTATAAAAATGACTCAAGCAAAAAGGGAGAAGCTCAAATAATGTTTAAACACGATAAAAATCATAAAATAATATTAAGAAACCAGAAAGAGAACTGTTTTGAAAAAGGATTTAGAAACCCTAGTTTGAAAAATGAAGAATCGTTTAGGAAACAGGAAAATCTTTAAGGGAAACATGAAAGTAACTCATAACATGTATAGATCTGTTACGGATCTAGAAGAATCGAGAGTTTCAGAAGTTAGGGTTTCAAAGAGAGAACCCAGAGAGGAGAAGAAAAACTCAAAAGTCATCGATTTTAACCGGAAAGTGGTAAGATCTTACTCGGACGACCATGGATGGCCGAAAAAATGGCATGAGATCATAGGAGGTGAGTGAACCGCCTCTGATTCTGTTGACCCATGTCACTGCATAGTTTTGAAGATTGACAAATGGCTGACCAGTTGAACCACGTCCATCAGAGTACACATATTGAACTGAATAGCTGGCACATGAACCGTATATGCATAGGAGANACACGCACAAAAGCTGAAGTGAATCAAAGTCTGAAAGCAAAGTTCCCAGAGTTATTTTGCTAGCAGAATCATTTTGCGATTAAAAGGCTACAGTTCAACTAGAAGAACCAGTTCCATCTGATTAATTATTGAGTCAAGTTGATTGTAGTAGGAGTTTTAATATTGTATCTTTTCAGCTTTCATAGAAGCAATTATAATAGGTATGCATTGTTCAAGTTAGATTTAACTTGAGGCTTGTAGAAATTAGCTAGGAGCTAGTTACTACAAAGGGATTAGATTTAGTCCTAGGATGACAAAAGAGTTTATTTTGTAAGTCCGTTTGGCTCAGAGTTTTTAGTGAAGTGTTTGAGCAAATCCTACCGAGGAGTAGGTCGTGGTTTTTTTCACCTTTTAAGCCAGGTGTTTTCCACGTAAAAATCTCTGTGTCTTTACTTTACTGCTTTTAATATTCCGCAACAGTAGAAGTAAATACATCAAGAAGAACCAAGTTCTTCTATTGAGAAAACACTCGAAAATTGAGTACCACACAAAGTAACCTATCTTCTTGTGTGGTATTGACGTCTAAAATATCAGGTTCACTTGAGGGCTTCAAGAGCAGTGACACATGTTAAGGAGGGAGCCATGAGGCTGTGGGTGGTGAAACCACCATGCTTTCCAGCAAGGCGACGACCGGAGAAAGGGCTAGGTTTAGCAGAGGGAGTCGAAGAGATGAGAGAGTTGAGAGAGATGAGAGAGATGGGAGGGTTGAGACGACGAAGGGTGAGGGGGAAATGAGAAGGGGGGAAGGGTAGTCTTTAGGTTTATTTTAGGAAGGGGGTCATTCGGACCGTTGATCAATTTTGATCAACGGTCAGGATTAAACCCAGATTGGGCCGGGTAGATTTAAGTTTGGGCTTGGGGGGTCTGTTGGGTTATTTAATTGTGTTGGGATCAGGCCAATTTTAGGTCAAAATTGAAATGAAGGTGGATAATCGTTAAATACCCAATTAGATTAGCTAAAACAATTTCTAAAATAGCTGATAATTGTAAAAAATGAAATTCATGCTTAGAAAAATAAATTAAAAGGATTACTTAGTATTTAAAAATACAAAATGACTAATTACTGGATAAAAATAGTATAAAACATATGATTGAGCTATAATTGCAAAGTTATTGCGATTATAGCCAAAAAATACCAATTTGGCTAATTGTGAAATAACTTGGTCTTAGTAGGACCCTAAATAATAAATTAGATCAAGAAATGATTTTGAAATAATTTGTAATGCAATTTTGTAATTAATTATCGAAAATAAAATGCTGGATAAATTAAAAATAAATTAATAAAATATAGGAAATTATAGAAAATACCAATTGCTATGAAAGCATGATTTTGAAGGTATATATGCAAATTAAAAATATTTTGAGGAAAAATTGGGTAGCAACATGAAGTAGAGGGATAACGAGATGCTAAGAGAGTTTGCATCTCGATATAAAATGGAACATATGGAATTACCACCAGTTACCGACGATTGGGCTGTTCAAGCTTTCACCCAGGGATTAAACGAGCGGAGTTCGATCGCATCAAGCCAACTGAAGCAGAATTTAATAGAGTATCCGGTTGTGACTTGGGCAGATGTTCACAACCGATATTACTCGAAGATAAGAGTCGAGGACGACCAACTGGGATCCCCCTCAGGTTCAGTACATCCAAACCGGTCGACTGGTAAAATTCAAAGAGATGTTGACAGAGAATCGAGGCCGAATAAAGATCGGAATCAACCATATGTTTCATATAGAAGGAATAACCATCTGGGCGCAATCCCGCCCGGAATGATCGAAGGGGTGACCGAGGGAAAAACTCTCGGGGACTCATGACCAAAACTGGTTCCGACAAATATGCTGATCCCACAGAAGCACCCCGATTATCGAGTACAATTTTAGTGTCGATACATCGGGGATTGTATCGGCCATCAGAATGATAAAAGACACTAGGTGGACCAGACCTATACATACCGATCCTTCTCAAAGAAAACTGAATCTAATTTGCAAATATCATGGCACACATAGTCATAGGACCGAAGACTGCGGACAGTTAAGAGAGGAAGTAGATCAGTTGTTTAATGAGGGACATCTTCGGGAATCCCTCAGTGATCGATCCAAAAATCACTTCAGGGAGAGATACACCAACAGAAAGAACGAGTAAGAAGAACCACAACATGTTATCCACATGATCGTCGGTGGGGTCGACATCCCACAACGCCCTATATTCAAACGCACCAAAGTATCGATCACAAGAGAGAAACAAACTCGGGACTATGTGCCCGAAGGCACTCTAACATTCAACGAAGAAGAAACGGAAGGCCTCTCTCAGTGGCACAACGACGCCCTGGTAATTTCTATTTTGCTAAATAAAATTCAATTTAAACGTGTTCTCGTGGATCCAAGTAGTTCGGCGAACATAATCAGATCGAGGGTCGTAGAATAGCTCGACCTGTTAGACCAGATTGTACCTGCATATCGAGTCCTTAACGGCTTCAACATGGTCAGTGAAACAACGAAAGGGGAGATAATCCTGCCGGTGAACATGGCCGGGACCATCTATGACACAAAATTTCATGTCATCGAAGGCGACATGAGATACAATGCACTGCTCGGAAGTCCATGGATCTAGAACATAAGGGCAGTACCATCGACCCTTCACCAAATGATGAAGTTCCCAACAATGTATGGTGTGAAAATAATTTATGGGGAACAACACCCTGCAAAGGAAATGTTTGCGGTCGACGAGGTGACGCCAATACCAGTGCCTTCGACCTTAAAAAAGTCGAGCACCAAAGAAAAGTAAGCGGCCAAATAGAAATCACCGTCCCCAGCCTCGATCAAATCAGATAAACGGGAAACCAGATAAGAAGAAGAGGATTTTCTCACTCCTCGAACTTTCGTCGTTCCCGAAGAATCGGATGCAACCAAATTAATGGTCGAGGAACTGGAACGAGTGATATTGATCGAGTATGTACCCGAATGAAAGGTATACCTGGGAACGGGGTTAACCCCCAAGATCAGGAAAAAACTCATTCAGTTTCTTATCGATAACATGGATTGATTTACATGGTCCCATTTAGACATGACAGGAATCCCGCTCGAGATAACAACTGATTGGTTGAGTCTGGATCCCAAGTTTAGACGATAAAGACAAAGAGAAGGCCTCAGTCCGAGGTGAAGCACGCCTTCATAAAGGAAGAGGTAACCAAACTTCTTAAAATAGGGTCCATTCAGGAAGTAAAATATCCCGAGTGGTTAGCCAACATAGTCGTAGTCCCCAAAAAGGGGAACAAACTTAGAATGTGTGTAGTTATAAAGACATGAATAAAGCATGTCTGAAATACTCTTCCTTTGCCTAACATCGATCGAATGATCGATTCCACGGTCGACCACGAGATAATTACTTTTCTCGATGCCTATTCTGGGTCAACCAAATCCAGATGGACCTTGTAGACGAGGAAAAAACTTCTTTTATCACCAAGTATGGAACTTACTGCTATAATGTAATGCCTGTCGGGCTAAAAAATGCGGGAGCTATATATCAACGCCTAGTTAACAATATGTTCGAAGAACAGATAGGGAAATTAATGGAAGTTTACATTGATGATATGTTAGTTAATTCCATGCGCGCAGAGGACTATTTGACTCATTTGCAGGAGACATTCGAAACCTTGAGGAAATACAACATGAGGCTTAACCCAGAAAAGTGTGCTTTCGGGGTCGGCTTAGGCAAATTCCTCGGCTTCATGGTGTCAAATCGGGGAATCGAGATCAATCCTGATAAGATTAAGGCCATTGAGGACATCACCGTCGTGGACATCGTGAAAGCCGTTCGGAGGCTAATCGGACGAATAGCCGCCTTAGGCCGGGTCATTTTGAGGTCATATGATCGGAGCCACATGTTCTTTTCCTTGCTCAAAAAGAAAAATGATTTTACATGGACCCCTAAATTCCAGCAAGCATTGGAAGAATTGAAATGATAGCTATGGAGCCTACCTTTGCTCCGACCCAAAAGAAGATTAAAAGCTATACCTATAATTGGCAGTGTCCGAAATAGCGGTAAGTGGTGTATTAGTTCGAGAAGAACAAGGTACGCAGTTTCCAGTTTACTACGTAAGTCGAGCTTTAGGGGATGCCAAAACTAGGTATCCACACTTAGAAAAATTGTCACTTGCATTAATAAGCGCATCTAGAAAATTAAAGCCATATTTTTAGTGTCACCCCATATGTGTAATCACCACCTATCCCCTTCGAAATGTTTTGCACAAGCCCGAGCTATCGGGACGATTGGCCAAATGGGTCGTTGAACTTGGCGGGTATAATATCGAATATCAACCCCGAACAACCATCAAGTCTCAAATTTTGGCAGGCTTCGTGATCGATTTTTCGCCAATCCTCGTACCCGAAGTGGAAAAGGAACTTCTACTTAAATCGGGTACGTCATCGGGGGTATGGACCCTCTTCACGGATGGAGCTTCGAATGTGAAAGGCTTAAAATTGCCTACGGGCAATGCTATTAGACAATCAATTAAAACTGCCAAATTACTAACAACGAGGCCGAGTATGAGGCTATGGTAGCTGGTCTCGAACTAGCTAACAACTTGGGAGCCGAAGTCATCGAAGCTAAATGTGACTCCCTATTGGTATTTAACCAGGTAAATGTAACCTTTGACATTCGAGAGGACAGTATGCAAAGGTACTTAGACAAATTGCAGGTCACCTTTCACCGCTTCAAAGAGTGGAGTCTACAACATGTACCTCGAGAACAAAATACTGAGGCCGATGCGCTTGCCAACTTAAGGTCATCAGTCGACGAAGACGAGATCATCCCGGGGACTATCGTCCAACTCTCAAGATCTGTAATCGAGGATAGACATGTGGAAATTAATTGTACAAGCTTAACTTGGGATTGGAGAAACAAGTACATCGAATACCTGAAGAACGGGAAGTTACCATCGAATCCCAAAGAATCAAGGACCTTACGAACTAAAGCCGCTCGATTCACATAAGACGAAGACAGAATGTTATACAGAAGGACGTTCGATGGTCCATTAGAAGTATGCTTGGGACCGGGAGATACTGACTATGTTTTGTGAGAAATCAGCGAAGGCACTTGTGGAAACAATTCGGGCGCCGAGTCACTAGTTCAAAAGGTCATCAGAGCAGGAAACTATTGGGATAGTACAGAAAAAGACTCTAAGGAGTTTGTTCGAAGATGCGACAAATGTCAAAGGTTTTCACTAATGATTCACCAGCCCGGTGAACAGCTTCATTCGGTCCTAGCGCCATGGCCATTCATGAAATGGGGAATGGACATCGTCGGTCCTCTGCCACCAGCCCTAGGTAAAGTTAAATTCATATTATTTATGACTAACTATTTCTCTAAGTGGGTTGAAACACATGCCTTCGAAAAAGTTAGAGAAAAAGAAGTGATCGACTTCATATGGGATCACATCGCATGTCGATTCGGGATGACCGCAAAAATAGTATGCAATAATGGCAAGCAGTTCGTCGGCAACAAAGTAACGAAATTCCTCGAAGACCACAAAATAAAGAGGATACTATCGACGCCATATCACCCTAGTGGAAACGGACAGGCCGAATCAACGAATAAGACTATAATTCAAAACTTGAAGAAAAGGCTAAACGAAGCCAAAGGGAAGTGGAGAGAAAAACTGCTCGAGGTTCTATGGGCCTATCGGACGACATCGAAGTCCAGTATCGGAGCAACTCCGTTTTCCTTAGTATAAGGCTCTGAGGCCTTAATCCCGGTCGAAGTCAGGGAGCCCAGCGCCAGGTTTCAACATGCAACGGAGGAACCAAACCACGAGGGCATGAATACCAGTCTCGAATTGCTGGATGAAAGACGAGAAGCAACACTTGTTCGAATGGCCGCACAAAAGCAACGAATCGAGAGATATTTCAACAGAAGAACCAATCTTCGACACTTCAAAGTCGGGGACTTAGTATTAATAAAAGTCACCATCAATACTCGAGACCTTAATGAAGGGAAACTAGGTCCTAACTGGGAAGGACCCTATCAAATCCTCGACATAGTTGGGAAAAGATCTTACAAACTCGGAACAATGAACGACGAGCCATTGTCGAATAACTGAAACATATCACTCCTCAAGCGGTAATATTGCTAAGGTATGGTTTTCTCCTTTTTTTCATTTACTTAAATATTCGAAATAACCTATTGCAGGTATCCGATCCAAGAATCGAGACCTCAGGTTTTAAAGTACGTGTTGATCTCTTTTTCCCTTAGACCGGTTTTTATCGGTTTTTCCGGCGAGGTTTTTAACGAGGCAACAACTATGTGCTACCTGAGGATAATTCAACAGTATCCAAGGCTTCTTTTCAATCAACCTCGAATACTGGGGACATTACCCTCATATGTTATGTGTCAATGGGTCTCGATAGGAAGAATTCTGTAATGGGCCAAACGGTTAAATGAACCGTGTCCATATAGATTAGTCGAGTCCCGACAACAAAACATGTATGCATGTATGAATAATACAAATAAACACTTTATTTTCTCGAACATCTTCTGTTTGAAATCATAAGACCTTAAAGAGGCACCCCTCCATATATAGGCCAAGGCCATCACATCGGGGACTAACATTTCGAGCAAGTTCAAAATATTATCGGAAAACAAGTCCAAGAGACATACTCGAAGGCTACGACCATATTAAAGACTACGATCATATAAAAGGCTACGTCCGAAATAATGCAGCTCGGAGACGTCCGACTTCCGCCATAAACTATAGGCCTTTAAATACTTTAAAAAACCGGTTAAATAAGGCCCCCGGGCAAAGCAAATAAAAAGGGCTTCGACAAAATCAGTCCTCGAATAATCTAAAGGCTTCGATTATATCAGCCTTCGAAAAAAAACTCAAGAGATATCAAAATATCTTAACACAAATAATTTAAGAAAAAATTGGGTTCCGATCATTGAACCCTCGAAAAAAACCAATGGGTACAAAAAACACATGCTAAGGAATAAAGAAATTTTCAGTAAATGTTTTAGCCGAAAAGGGAAAAATGATAGCCGTTTTTAAAGGCCAAATTGGCCCAACCTAAAGAGCCCAAGGGCTAATATAAAAGAGCCTAAGGGTCGATCTAATAAGCCTAAGGTCCAATACTGTTAGAGTTCGAGACCTAGCTCTCACTCGATTCGAACCCACGGGTTCAGTTATTCCAAGCACAAATAAATGATAACTACAGATTCACCTAAAGGATACATAGGTGAGCTCGAAATACTTAACAACCCTAAAACTCAAGATTCATTCGAACCTGGTTGTTAAAAGATAACTTGTCGGTTAATTCGATCAAGGCACTACCGAGATAAGGTCTCGAATGAGTTTTGAACTCGGGGACTCGCCCTCGTAAAAACGAAAAGCTTAAGGGTTTATTCCGATCATGAGTGGAATTACAATAATAAAAATTTTCAACAAAGGCAAATAAACATACGAAGACATAAAAGAGAAGTTTACGAAGGCATCGAAGGAAAATTTTCCATTATATCAAAAAATATATACAAGGGGCCGGTCAAATACTTACAAAGGAAAAAGAAAAATAAGTTATAACCTAACTACGATCGGGGATAGTCCCCTCGAGGCCGGTCTCCTCCCGAGCAGCTTCTCCGGGGGCATCTTCTTCAGCAGCCTCATCTCCGTCTTCCCCACTTCCGGACTCGCCTCGGCTGCCTTCTGCATCATCATCATCATCATCGAAAATGGCGAGCTGCCTAGCTTTCCTCTCAAGCTCTTTGGCCCGAGCAATTTCCTCTGAGAGGTCAAAACCTCGAGCATGAATTTCCTTGAGGGTTTCCCTCCGGGATTGGAATTTTTCCAAGTCACTCTGTCACTGCTCCCCCCTCAGCTAAGTTTGGACAACTACGACATCAGCCTGGTACATGGCTATGGACTTTTCCGCCTTGACCTTGGTATTTTCATTCTCAGCCTTGGACTCGGTAAGCCCGACTTCGAGTTCTTCGACCCTCTTGGCTGAGCCAAAACTTTTTCTTTAAGGTCTTGGAGGTGGGCCTTCACCGAAGATAATTTGGCTAAAGTTGCCTCCTTTTCAGCAGCAATGCGGTCCATCCTAGCTTTCCACCGGTCACTGTCGGTCTTAACCTGATCGACCTCTGCCTGAAGCAGATCAATCTTCTCCACCTTCTGCTGCAGCTGAGATATCGTAATGTTAGCGTCCACAGTAGAGTCGATTGAATACTGAATCAAAAGGGTGTTTACCTGCTTGTCCAACTCGGCCTCCTCTTCATGAGCCTTGGCCAGGTCCGCTTGAAGGTCCTTTATGACCTCGTCCTTTTGGACACAAAGAATCTTCAGAGCATTCCTCTCTTCTGAGACCCTTCGGAGATTGGCTTCACAATAACTAAGGTCAACTCGGAATTTGGCAGAAGCCTATACGAAGAAAAAGAACACAAGTTAGAAAGAATAACCTTGGAAAAAAGGTGAAGAGGAATAACCAGAAAGAAACATGCACTTACCTTGGAAAAAAGTGGTTGAGATTCCGCCATGAATCGAAGCGTCAATAATATCAGAGGCATCATCGACCCCCACGAAGCAATCCTGAAAAGGATCGCCAACGCTATAACTTCCGCCAAACTCGGGGGTCTTCAGCCTTTGGGCATCCCTTATTGCCTCTTCAGAGAAGACATGCATTAAAGGCATTTGACCTATTGTCATGGCCCCGAATGAATCGCTCGGGGCACTCTGTTCGATCATCATGGTTTTAAAACCGTCCCCGCCCGGTGTAGAAGTTGACGATCGATAAACCCTCTCGACCTCAGGAGACTTGGGGTTCACCACCGAACTCTTCTTCGAAGCCTCCTAAATGCGAGGCTCGATTATAGCAGGTGGAAGCTTGGAATGTGAAGCAACCTCGGTAACCTTTTTGGGGTGAGCTATTAATGCCGAGGTGCCTTCTTCTTCTTCCTCATCCTGGACCCTCAACGTTTGGACCGCATCCACCGAGAGTACGACTATTTTTCTACTCATCCTTCGAGGTCTGGGTTTGGAGACCTCGGATTGCGAGGGATATTTCCTTTTTTTGTCCTTTTTCGCCCTCGAAACTGGGGACTTAGCTTCGCCACCTTCGCTCGAAGGCCTCATAATGGAATTAGTAATGGATAAAATGGGTAATTGCTTCGGAATACGTAAGAAAAGAACTTACCATGGTTCTTGGCCTCCCACCTGTCTTTAGCCGAATCCCTCCACACTCGTTCTGCACGAGTCGAAGTGGAGGCAAGTTTGTGGATCCAGTCCTTGAAGTCGGGCACCGCCTCGGGCATCCAAGGGGCAACTGCATGATTAAAGAAATGTTAGGCAAAAAGGAAACGCAGAATCAAAGAGCGAAAAGTCACTTACACTTGGATTTCCACTCCTCCAGGAACGGTATCTTTTCCTTCGGTATTATGTCATAGGTCATCACCCGTACGAATCGACTCATCCAGCCTCGATCCTTATCCTCGTCGATGTTCAAGAATAAGGCCTTTGTTTCTCGGCAGTTGAGTCTAATCAACCCTCGATAGAGTCAAGGCCTGTACAACCAAATAAGATGGTCCAGTGTGAACTCCAACCCCCTGGCCTCATTGGAATAGAAGCGCAACATGATCACTATGCGCCAAAGTGAGGGGTGGAGCTGACCGAGGGTAACCTCGTACCTCTTACAGAAGTAAAAAATCACAGGGTCGACGAGACCCAATGTGAAAGGGCAAGTCTAAACACTCAAGAACCCCTTCACATGTGTGATGATGCTCTCTTCAGGTGTAGGAATACGCACGACCACCTCGGGACCCCATTTGCAGTCCTTCTTCATGGAATCGACATGGCCCTCGGTAATCATACACATATACATCGACACATGTTCGCATCAGCCCAACACCGATGAGGGGTTATCAACTTTAAAATCGGTTCTGAGGACACATGGTTCAGGAACATATTCATAGAGGGCTGGTTCTACCGGCATTTTATCGTCTGCCGGCCGGGAAGAGGAAGATGGAGCCTTCTCCTTTTGCGACGCTGTTTTAGAGGTCTTCGCCATTTATATATGTGAGGGGAGTATAGAAAAGGTGTAAAACCGGTGGTTCCGGTGGAAACAACGGTGGCTTAATTAAGCGGTGATGAGAGGAAGGCAAGGAGGATTGGGAACTCAAGAGTTTATGATCAAAGCAAGGTAAAGTTTGAATCTACTAAAGAGGTGATATTTATAGGTTTAAAACCACGGTTCGGTGTCACTAGTGGCCGACCGGAAACTGACAAACATTGATGGTTTTTGGGAACCGAACCGACAGGAAGATTCGGTCACATCCATCGCTTACATCATGGGGACGACGTCATGATCGAGGTATCGAGGCTCAAATCGTTTCTTATAATTTAATTCTAAGAATCGATCATACCCGATTTTACGGGCTGTGGGGCGTGCCTCAAGAGTGAGCCAGTATCGAAGTAAGTTCGGGCTTGAAGAGCACGAAGATTAAGGGATCGAGATCGGGTTAAATCGACGCCTAAGTAACAGAATCACGAGATATTTGCAATCAACCACCAATCTCGGTGAGAATCTCGGAACTGGCAGAACCATTAACGGTTATTGATATCAATCATGTATTTTACTTCCGAAATTAGAGTTATACCTTATTTAAGATTCATCTACTATATAAAGAGGAACTCTGTTCATTTGTAACACATCATTATCTCACACGAATTATCACTTACTTTAACCCGCTCTTAACTCTTTACTGTTCATATTGTTCGTGTTGTTCATATTGTTCTGTGGAACTTAACGATCGATCTCGACACTACTCCAAGCCGAGGTCGATAATTCACAAACGACACTGGTTTGATCTATTACAATCATTTAATTTCTTTCTTTATTTAGCTATTTATCAACTGACATTAAATTAGATCACGTATACTTATAACTACATTATAAGTTTAATCGTTACTCGTATCTCGAGGTAAACACTTAGAAAATCATGACAATACAATAAACGTACTATCGTTTATGACTGCACATATTAATGGATCAGTAAACATATTGTATATTCCTTAATCATGTTTTTATTGCTCTTAACGCATACTTCAATGAAATAAAAAGTACATTAGGCATAAGGTCTACTCATTATTGATTTAGTTGCGAATATCAGTTTGTATTTCCTAATTGTTTGACAAAATTGAGTATTTGTATTTGATAAGCATCGCGCTTATGAATTATGTTTACATCCCACAAGTACGTTGTTTTATTTTCTAGTTTGTCATTGATATAAACAAATTCTTTGTGTGGTAAAAACTAGATGGTAACAAGAATATGTATAAGATTTGGGGTTTGTACAAATTTGGATTAATCTTTAAAAAGCTGAATGGAAATATACATTGTAAAAATACTTAAAACTACTATACATGGTAAATGTGAAATGTAATGTACGTAATGTGATAAAATTGTACTTTCTTAATGTCAAATTGACTTCCCCGTTTCTATCTTAGCTCGCCAAATGTATGCTTTATTTAAAATCAAATTTTTTGAAAATATATTCTTCCATGTTGACGCATATGTTAATACAAATCAAAAATATTTTTTAAAACAAATGAATTACTAATATGCATGACGGACATCCTTTTTAGGAGGAAACAAAATTTCAAGTTAACTATTTTCGCCTGTTAATATTGATAGAAGTTTGTATCTTTCAACTTTTCTCAAATGAAATTTACAAAACCGAACAATTTGCTCGTAATAAACCTGTATTATGAGAGTCTTGATCGTGCATTTCAACTTGTATAAAATTTAAAAGGAAAAAAAAAGGTTAATGTGAAATTTCACTACTATTTATCACTTCAAATGAAGTAAGCCGGAGGTCGGTGGATTAACATAAAGATTAGCAGTATTGCATGAATCTCATAAGAACCAAGATATAGAATTAAGTGAACGTTAAGTTAACGTTTTTGCTAAGTATGTCTATGAGTAATTAATGAAGTTGTAGTTCCAACAGCACACACATTTTTACAATTCTTGCTGCAAGTTAAAAGTAAAAGAAAAGGTATGTTCAATTCTTTTCAAAGTGTATTGCCTTATTAGTTGCCTATTTGACCGGCGATTGTTATATATGGAAAACTATTTGGTAAAAAGTAAATGTAAACACATTGAAATGGTAAACGATAGTAATTATTAACATGAAATGAAAAAGGAGTTTTTGTATAATATAATAAATAACCTACTTAGACTGTTAGATTCATTGCAAAAGACTCGCACAAAGTTGGCAGCTCACCTATCTTTCAAAATACTAATTAAATTTTGCCGTCATTATTCAACTTCCTCCCTCTATAATCAGGGGTTATTCAATACCGTCTGCTATGTTAAATATAGAGTTGTCTAAGGACCCTTTTGGATAAAAACAACGTAAACTCCAATCATTAAATTATATAGCTGATAACTACAAAACTAATCCTATTGTTTAGGGGATTAATATTATTAATTAATATCGTTTAGGGAAAAATGTTTAAGCATAAGTAGATGCTGGGCCTATGCTAGGATTTAGAGGTCCCAAGATTCTAAGTTACTATACAATTAGGTGCGTTGGCGCTATATCCACACGTTAAATTTGAGCAATAACGTTGACATAGTTGTAACCTAGCAGCCTATTATTATTGAGCGTCTACGGTGAAAATTTTTTGATTTAAAATTATGATTAATTGTAGCACGAAACAAGTTTTCTTAAGGCGGCACCAACCAAATCGTGTATTTCTCAAAAGGGGAAAGGGTAAGAAACACCCTTCTACTTTAGAATATTGTCTATATTTAGCCTTTGTTATACGTTACAAACAAAAATATCCTTGCAGTTACTAAATTTATCATATATGCCCCTATTTTTTAACGGAAATCCACAATGACAGGGACCTATCCATTAAAATCCTGCGTGGCTTGACATTTGGGTGAGGTGGATATCACATGGCATGCCACCTCACTACCCTTCCCTATATCTTATCTTTCCCTTTTATCTTCTACCATTTTCATTCCTGTCATATGTCCATGTGCTTATTTTTCTTCTAATGCTATATCACAAGTATGAGTGTATATAGGTCGGGTTGGTACGGATTTTTCAATTATCAAACCGTACCAATGGTGTAGGGTTTTCAAAATTTATAAACCAAACCAACAAAGACGGATTTTTCAATCTCGGTTTTTCTCGGGGTTTTGGGATTTTTTTTCCGGTAAAATCTTCATAACATAAAGTATGTAACTTTTGCTCCCAATATTTCTTAAGTCCTATTAAAATACAACTATATAATGTATTTTCCAAGAAACTAACACAATAATATGAGATAAGTCAAAGCATTATACTAAAATATTCAATAACAAAGATAAAATAAAATAATTATATAAAACAAATATTTCTAATTAATAAGCCATAATGAAAACAAACATAATCTAAAAATACCATATAGCTCATGCTAAAATAAATATAGCTAATAAGTACTAATATTAATTACATAACTAAGCAATAAAGAAAAAGATAAACTAAGTTATGCATTTTCATTATAAACCAATGTAAAACTAAAATAATTATCCGACACTTTCGACATTCCTAGTATTGAATTGAATTTCTTTTGTTAGCATTACTATTGATTTGAACTTTGTTTGAGTTACTACATTTATGGGTTATAAAATTTATTTACCATTCAAAAATGTTAAGTCTAAACTTGAAATAATACGATAAACGATAAAACTATGAAAAAGCTTAAGAAATATTTATAAATTATATTACAATAAATATTTATATGTATGAAATATTTTTAAAAATTATATAAATGTATTATCGGGTTGGCTTGGTTTCGGTTTAACTTTTTTAGTTAAAACCAAATCAAACCAATTATGATTGGATTTTATTTTCCAATACCAAACCAAATCAAACGATTTTTTTTTCCCGATTTGACTCGAATTAACAGTTTGACGCGATTTATCAATGTTCTTTGTACACCCCTAATTACAAGATCCTACTAGTTTTCCCATGACAACTCACCCTCTAAACTCAACTGGCAACCTTCATATTTAACAAAAAAATATCACTTCTTTCTTAAATGGGTATTGACTAATTTGTGTAATTCCTCTTTATTTCTTAAATGTGATTTCGAAAAACAAATCACTACTTATTTCTACTTGTGTTTGTGATGAAAATGCAAATGGTAATTTTTTTTTTTTTGCAGTAATATTATTTTTATTTTAAGTTTAGTGGGTCTCAGTTGATCTGTAAGATTCAAGTAAGGAAATTGGACATGGTAAAGTATTCTCCATAACGATCAGATTCAATTATATGGGTTTGAATCTTTTCTCTTCTTTCATTAGAGAGGGGCAAGAATGGAAATGGTGGAAAAGAAATAGAAGGGAAAGAGAAAGTATTTGGGTGTGTAGTGGGGGGGATAGGAATAGGGTGATGGGGGTAACATGTCATGTGGCATCCACCTCACCCAATTATCAAGTCATGTCGGATTCTAATAGGTGGGTCTTTGCCACTGTAAATTTCTGTCGGTATAACGATGGTTACATGTAGATAATATTTTAAAAGTAGAGAGATAATGTAGATAATATTTTAAAGCAGAGGGATAATGTAGATAATATTTTAATGTAAAAGTGTATTTCTGACCCTTTTCCGTTGTCAAAAAGGGATAATTGACAATACAACATGGGTCAAAATTCAAACCACGCATTTCAAAATACTGTGTATGCCAATAGCTAATCAGGGACGGAGGGAATACGGATTCGCACAAACCTAGTAACTTTTTGCTTAGAACATGTATTTGTATTAGAAAATCCATTAAATATGTATACATACTTAAGTGTGAACCCAATAACTAACGAGCTATGGGTTCGATCACAAATTCAGAACCCATCCTCCGAGTAATTGATTTAATATATATTGATATGCTTGATTTATTTATAATTTCATATGTAAAGGCTGATATCAATTAGATAGTCAGGGATTAATGAGTCTCACGTTAATCGAACATGAAGGCAACTTATCATCGACAATATAGAACAAATAATATGCATTCCTAACTTAAAATAAAGGGCAAGGAAATGAGCTTTCTTATGACATCTTCTTCATCCTCTTCCCTTCACACTTGCCATTTTTAGGCGCATATATATAGGTCCTATCCTAATAAGCCGGGGTAGGACCGGTCGAATAAGCAGTAATTCATCTTTGCGTAG
>MDKI01247520.1:0-10516 GCA_005239505.1 Nicotiana paniculata | reverse complement strand
ACAACGCCACGTTACGTAAGAGAAGAGAGAAAGAAAAAAAAAAAAAACACATGGGGTCTCACAATTGCAAATCTTCCTCCAATTGAGCCATCATCGCATAAGAGTGTTCCCTTTCTACTTTGAACTTCTTTGCTTGTTTAGCCATTTCATTCTCGAGGGTGGAAACCTTTTCTTTTAGGCCTGTGACTTCTTGGTCATATTTTCTTTTCAGCTTTTGAACAAAGTCTGCCTTTCCTCCGCATTTCTTGCCAATTTTGCTCGAGCTCTGGTCAATTCCTCCTCAGCTTTGTCCAAATCGTCCCCATAGTCGCACACTTTTTGCCTAAAACTATTGATAGGTCTTTCATCAGTTCTTCTTCTTTCTGGGTTCTCAGCAGCTATTTTCATTTTTTGGATCTGGGCTCGGAGAGACTTATTTTCTTTGATCAACCTTTTTTTCTCCCCTTCAGTTGTGGCGATTTGCAAACTATTTTCAAATTTGATATCTCTGATCTGGGCTTCCAATTTGCTTATTGTGGCCCTGTAGTTGTTTTCTTTTCCCAACCGGCCCCAAGGCTCTTGCGCTTCATCGGTAAACTCTTGTACATGGGGCCTCTTGGCGGGTCGTTCTGGCTCTTGGTGCTCTCTACCCCTTCTACCATACCAAGTGGTATAGCCAGGCTCTACCTCACCTCTGGATAAATCCCTCACTCGAGTCTGGGGCTCCAAAAATCTACACTGATGCCAAATATGGCGGACCCTATCCTCCAGAAATGCGGCTCTTGGGCACAATTCAATGACTTGCCGACTTAAGTCTTCATCGTATGGAACATTTTGATGCCTTCCTAGTTGTCGTAAGACCCGATGTGGGGCATACGGTTGAATACTTTGGAGACCCATCAACAGAAGATAGCATACTTTGGCTGACATATAGATGACTTCATTGATAGGGAGCCAACCGAATGTCCATTCAATTTGGTCGGCAGTCAAAGAACTCAAGTGTGCAAGCCAGGCTTCTGTGCCTTCTGGAAATTCATGCCCCTCTACCCGAGTCCTATGTTCTTCAATGCAATTTAGGCCAGTCAGACCGTAATTCATATACCCTGGGCGATGGCAGAGATGTTTGATCATCCAGATTTGCAAGAGTAGATTGCAGCCCTCGAAGAACTTTCCTCCGGATTGGAAAACAGTTACGGCATGGTAGATTTCTGTCACGATCATTGGTACAAGAGTGCCATTAGACTTTTTTATCATGAAGTCGGCTACTCCTACGAGTCCAATATCTATACATCCATCGCTCCTCGGGAAGATTAGGATACCCAAGAATGCTACCACAAAGGCCAATCCCCGGCGGGCCTCCCATTTAGTTTGATTCCCATGGTGGGTTAAACCGGTGTTCACATCTTCAAAACCCCGAGGATCCCCATAACGACGGTAAAGGAAGTAAAATGTGCAGAATCCCTCAGATAAGTTCTAATCTTGGATTTCCCGACTGATGCTCAAAAGGTCCAGGAATTTGTGAGGAGTCACAGCTCTGGGTGCTACCGGATAATGGCTTTTGAGATTCTCACTGAGGCCAGCATACCCCGCTATCTCTTCCAGTGTGGGTGTCAATTCAAAATCCGAGAAACGAAACAATTAGAGCCTCAATCATGTCCAACCTCGGCTTAATCTTCAAAAGGCCGGTGAGCCTGCCTAAAGCTTTTACCACGGCACCTCTACTGACCTCCCCCAGGTTTCTCCACCACATATGGAGTCCTATGGGAATTTCCTCCACAACTTTAAAGGGGATATTTTCAACGGTGCTCATCCTGCACATTTATTTAGGTGATTGGTTAAAAAAAAGCAAAAACCATGATTTATTTTTTACCAAAGAGGAAAAGGTGTTGCTTTTGCAAAAAGTATACAACTAGTTGAAAATGGACCATCTTTGAAAATACGGCCCTTCAGCATTTTGGGAAGGAAGATTTTAGGGTTGTGTCAAAAATTTGAAAAAAAATTACCATAGGTGGCTATTCTTGCAAAAATTAGAGATTTAGGTTACTACCACCTGTAACTCTGAATATATATGCTAGGACTAGGGGGATCATTTTGATTTATTCAACAACCAACACATGAATCCGAGGCTCAACAATACACAGAGACTAAAAACAAATTATGGAACCTAATCCAATTAGTATAGGAAACAACTATGCAAATCATAATTCAAGATTTTTAAGAGGCAAAGATACAAAAGCAGCAAGAACAGGGGCTAAAAAGCATATTAATCAGTATTCATAACATGAACTTATCCCTAAGACGCCAAATAAACAAAACGTGCTAAACTCAAAGATTCAGTACAATCCTAAGTTCTAATTTGTGATTATGACAGCCTAGGGCAGAATTTAATCTAGGGGAAAACACTCAAACAAGATAAGACAGAAAAGGAGAGGAAATATAAGATTATATACTTACATTAAATCAAATGGGTTTCAAAACAGCGTTCAACATATCAATTCACACCAAACAATAAAAAACATCATAAACTAGAAAACCTATTTTCAAGAAACTAAAGCAGCGAATCCTTAACAATGTTCAAATGAGTAAAAAAAAGGAAGAAAGAGATAAAAGGGGTACCAATAGGCTAACATAGGTTTTTGGTCGGACTCTGGTGAGTTCAGAAGTGACTTCAACTTGCATGAATTGACAGCTCTTGTCAAGAGCCATCGATTCATGTGAGTCTGAGTCACAGAGTCGTGGGGAATCGTCCGCTACACATTTTAGGACTTTGAGCTTTTTCAGATCTGAAATTGTTCAATATTGGGTGATATTTTGGGAAAATAAATGGTAGGACGGGGTTGGGGAGAGGAAGGAGGTCAATTGGTGAAAATTTGGGGCCATTTGGTTGAGCTCCGCCGCCGGTAGGAGATTTACAGCCTGCGGAGGCGGTGAGTATTTGAGGGCAGCTAGGGTTTGGTCTTAGGGAGAGAGACGAGAGATTGGGGGTGTTCAGGTGGTAGGGTCCCGTTCGGACACTTATATAGTTAGAGGAGAGGATTTTGGGAGCTGTTGGATCAAATCGATCTGGGTGGGATTGGAGGGGGGGGAAAATGGGGTCGTTTGGGTAATATATGGGGTTGGTCGGGTAATGGGGTTTGGGTTGGGGTGTATTGGGTAGTGAGAAAGGAGTTTTGGACCTGGGTGCATTGACCCAGGTCCGATTTTGGTCTTTTGAACACTTAGGTTAAGTAATCAACCTAATTAAATCATTCTAATTAATAAAAATTAATTTTGACCTAATTGCATCTAAGTATATCTTAATTAATGAGTAAATTAAAGTGAAACTATTAATTTTAATACTCATAATTATATAAAGAAATTTTTTTGTAATTTTCCTAATAAAATGATTGAATTAGGCAATTTAAACTAAAAACCTAATTATGCAAGATAGATGAAAATTTTAAAATGTTTTGTTATTATTATAAATTTTTAAAAGATGACTTATGATCATACAGTGCAAATAATTCACGAAAAACAATTAAGTTTAATAAAATTCCATATAATTGAATTATGTATCAAATTTGCAGGAGTATCTAATTGGGGAAAAATTACATGCTCACAGTCGCCCCCGGAGAAGTCGCTCGAGAGTGAGCCAGTCTCGAGGGGGCTAGCCCCGATTAGATTGTAACTTATTTTTTCTTTTGTAAGGCTCTAACCGGCCCCTTGTATATACTTTTTTGATATAATGGAAAAATTTCCTTTGATACCTTCATAAATTTTTCTTTCATGACTTTGTTTAAAAGTTCTCATTGCTTTAGTTCAACTCGTGATCAAAATAAACCCTTAGGTTTTTCGTTTTTCGAAGGGCAAGTCTCCGAGTTACAAGGGCAAGTCCCCGAGTTTGGAACTCATTTGAGACCTTATCTTGGGAGTGGCTTAATCCAACGGACCGACGAGTTATCTTTAATAGCCAAGTCCAAACGAGTCTTGAGTTTTGGGATAAAGTGAACCCTTAGGTTCTCAACATATGGTTGTTAGGTATCTCGAGCTCACCGTTATACCTTTTATGTGAATCTTCGAGCTGTAGTTAACATTTGTATGAGCTCGTAATAACTGAACCCTTGGACTCGAATTGAGTGAGAGCGAGGTCTCAAACTCTAATTGTATCGACCCTTAGGCTTATTAGATCGGCCCTTAGGCTCTATAAGTTGGGCCAGTTCGGCCCCTAAATAGGTAGTCCCCGAATGTTCGAGGTATGCTTGTACTTGGTCCCTGAGCCATTTTTCACAAGTGTTAGTATTGCATAATAGATCAGAATCGTAAGTACATGACTCATATAATGGAAATTCTACTTCAAGCACGAGATGTTTGAGAAAAGAGAGTGTTTCCTTGTATTATTCATACATGCGTACATGTTTTGTTTTCGGGACTCGGGTAATCTATATGGACACGGTTCATTCGACCATTTGGCCCATTACAAATTTCTTCCTATCGAGACCCATTTATATAACATCCGGGGGTGATGCCCCCCCTCCCCTAGTACTTGAGGTTGATTACAAAGAAACCTTGGATACTGTTGAATTATCCTCAGGTAGCACATAGTTTTTTCCTCGTTAAAAACTTGCCAGAAAAACCCATTTGGGATACAGCCTAAGGGAAAAAGAGTGCAACGCGTACTTTAAAACTTGAGGTCTCGATTTCTTGGACATAACTGCAATAAGTTAGTTTCAAATATTTAAGTAAAAAAGGAGAAAAACATACCTTAGCAATAGTATTGCTTGAGGAGTGATATGTTCCAGCTATTCGACAATGGCTATTCGTCCATTGTTCCAAGCTTGTAAGATCCTTTCCCGACTATGTCGAGGATTTGATAGGTTCCTTCCCAGTTAGGACTGAGTTTCCCTTCATTAGGGTCTCGATTATTGATGGTGATTTTCCTGAAGACCAAGTCCCTGACTTTGAAGTGTCTAATATTGGTTCTTCTATTGTTATACCTCTCGATTCATTTCTTTTGTGCGGTCATTCGAATGAGAGACTCTTCTCGTCTTTCATCTAACAATTCGAGGCTAGTATTCATTTCCTCATGGTTGGATTCTTCCGTTGCATGTCGAAAACTGGCGTTGGGCTCCCTGACTTCGATAGGTATTAAGGCTTCGGGGCCATATACTAAAGAAAACGGGGTTGCTCTGGTACTGGACTTCGATGTCGTCCGATACGCCCATAGAACCTCGGGCAATTTTTCTCTCCACTTCCTCTTGGCTTCGTTTAGCCTTTTCTTCATGTTTTGGATGATAGTTTTATTCGTTGATTCGGCCTGTCCGTTTCCACTAAGGTGATATGGCGTCGATAGTATCCTCTTTATTTTGTGATCCTCGAGGAATTTCGTTACTTTACTGTCGATGAATTGTTTTCCATTATCACACACTATTTCCGTAGGTATCCGGAATCGACATGCAATGTGATCCCATATGAAGTCGATCACTTCCTTTTCTCTAAATTTTTCGAAGGCATGTGCTTCAACCTATTTAGAGAAATAGTGAGTCATAAACAATATGAATTTATCTTTACCTAGGGCCGATGGCAGAGGACCGACGATATCCATTCCCCATTTCATGAATGGCCATGGGGATAGGACCGAGTGAAGTTGTTCATCGGGCTGGTCAATCATTGGTGCAAACCTTTGACATTTGTCGCATCTTCGAACGAACTCCTTAGAATCTTTCTCCATGTTGTCCCAATAGTATCCTGCTCTGATGACCTTTCGAACTAGGGACCCGGTGCCAGAATGGTTTTCACAAGTGCCTTCGTGGATTTCTCGCAAAACATAGTCAGTATCTCCCGGCCCCGAGCATACTGCTAGTGGACCATCGAATATTCTCCTATATATAGTTTCGTCTTCGTCTAATGTGAATCGAGCGGCTTTGGTATGTAAGGTTCTTGATTCCTTGGGATCCGATGGCAACCTCTCATTATTCAAATATTCGATATATTTGTTTCTCCAATCCCAGGTTAAGCTTGTGGAATTAATCTCGACGTGCCCTTCCTCGATTATAGACCTCGAGATTTGGACGATAATCCCCGAGCTAATTTCGTCTTCGTCAACCGACTATCCCAAGTTGGCAAGTACATCGGCCTCAGTATTTTGTTCTCGGGGTACATGCTGCAGGGTCCATTCTTTGAAGCGATGTAAGGTGGCATATAATTTTTCTAAGTACCTCTGCATCCTGTCCTCTCGAACTTCGAAGGTTCCATTCACCTGGTTAACAACCATTAGGGAGTCACATTTAGCTTCGACGACTTCTGCTCCCAAGCTCTTAGCTAGTTCAAGACCTGCAATCATAGCCTCATACTCGGCCTCGTTATTAGTCAGTTTGGCAGTCTTAATTGATTGTCTAATAACGTTTCCCGTGGGCAGTTTCAAAACAATACCAAGCCTGGACCCTTTCACATTCGAGGCTCCGTTCATGAAGAGTGCCCACACCCCCAATGAGGTACCCGATTTTAGCAGAAGTTCTTTTTCCACTTCGGGTACGAGGGTTGGCAAAAAGTCTGCCATGAAGTCTGCTAATATTTGAGATTTGATGGCCGTTCGGGGTTGATATTAAATATCGTACCCGACAAGTTCGACGGCCCATTTGGCCAATCGGACCGATAACTCGGGCTTGTGCAGTATATTTCGAAGGGGATAAGTGGTCATAACACATATAGGATGACATTGAAAATATGGTTGTTCACGAGCTCCCTAATAAAAACTTAACCTAAAAATATGGAAAATATCTATTTATACATAGCTGAAATTACTGGACAAAAATGCCCCTACGGAGGTTCCGTTGACCGCGTAAAAACAGGCGCCTCATCGTTTGGACTTTCGCGGCCGCGCAAAAACAAGCGCAGACCGCATTTCTTCAAATTTGGACTTGGACTGGGCTAGGTTTCGCGGATAGTGTAAAATATACCGTGTCCACGTGATCTTCATTCGCAGCCGCGTATTTTGTTCGCGGACAGCATTCCTCAGTTGGCCTTACTTGCAAACTCTCTGATCCTCCTATCTCGCTCCCAGCGAAATTCCAACCGCTTCCAGGTTAGGTGCCTTCGCGGCCGCGTAATTTAGATGCGGGTCGCGTTCTTTGTTTGAACCAAGATTGCAAGGTCTCTGAACCTCGCTCCTCGCTGTCAGCGTAATTTCACTCGCGGCTGCGCCTTTGGTTTTGTGACCGGGCTTTTTTAGCACGGTCAGCGGTCTACTTTGAGCCAAAATCAATCTCTATGAACTTCACTCTCGCGGGCCGCGTATTAGTGGTCGCCTTAGCAGAGGTGCTTACGCGGTCGCGTAATATCATCATTGTCCATGATCCAGTTCCATTCTTTGTGCTTGTTCAAGTTTGACTCCTTTATGAGTTTATTTTGGCTTCTTTGCCCCATTTTGACTAAGACCTGCAAGTAAGCACCTTAAGTTAGTTTTCGGGAATACCTTAAGGCATTGTTTACCCAAAAGCTAAGCAAAAGAGAAAAAATATTAGGCTAAAATCCCTATTTATCAACTCCCCCAAACTTAATATTTTGCTTGTCCTCAAGCAAACAAGGTAATTCCCACCTCCACAAGAAAAAAGAAAGTAAAATTTCAGTAGTACTAAGGTAACTTCATCAAACTTCAATTGGAACTAACAATTACCCTCAACACAAATGCATTATTGACAACATTATGCTATGACTTTTTGAATTTCATAGGTCTAATATGACACAAGAGCTTCACGAGTTGACTCAATTCATCAAAGAAACTCGCTCTCTCACGTAGGTAATTGTGGATCCCAGACTCCTTCTCCTCTACTCTCCATGAGCTCATCTCACCTTATAGAATGTAACACTCAAAACCGTGATTGTAAAGAAGTGCGTTCATCACTCTCAAAAGAATGCCACAAGTCCGGCTCTAAGGACCATAGGCTTGCCCCTCATGTAAATCACCACTAATGTAAGTTCACTCAACTTGAAATCCTATAGGGCTTTAGCAGGATGTAATGAAGGCTTTTTTGATCAAGGTCGGATATAATGAACTATGACGATATCATCTTTCCTTAAGCACTCCAGTTTCTTAATTCGGCTTATGCTTTCTTGACTCTTTGAGTCATTTTCTTCTTCCATGGGGTAACTAGAGAGACACATTGTTGTCACTCTTTTATTCTATATGACGCTCATTTTTCTCCTTTTCTCATCATTCCAAGCCTTTCAACATTGTTTTCTTGAATTTTTTCAACCTTCACTTTTCTTTTTACATGTTTCTTTTTGGCTTTTCATTCTTTTATTTTCCTTACCTTTTCATCAATTCTTTTTGTTTTTTGAACCTTTCATCACTTTGAATTTCCTTGTCTCTCCCCCAAACTTATGTTTATGACTATTGTCCATCATGAATGCTAAGGAAAGATTGGGTTCCAAGAGAGGGTCATTATAGAACGGATGAAGGTTTGTAATTTGGTTATTGAATGAAAAAGGCTTAGGCTCAAAGGGGTTGACTAAGGATATTATAATTTTATGCTATGGAAGTTTTCAAAGTTCAAACGGGGCCAAGGAGAGCCTATAATAACTTCTCAAGTCGAGCTACACTTAGAATTTTGCCTAGAAAAACATTCAGGGCAAGTTCTAGACTTGTTGGCATGGTACTTGGACTTGCAATTCAAAACCTCACCCCTCAAGCTACTGGATTTTTAAAGAGAATAGAGTCGAGGGCCCACAACAACCCTAGCTAATGATTGAAACTCCCATATGGCCACAAAAACCATTGATGATAATTTTAGTCAACTCAAGATTCTAAAGGTCACAACTAGAGCTAACCTCGTCAATAACTTGTCTCTAACCATGAGGTTGAAGGTAAATGTGTTGGTGCCAAGTGAAGCTTACTTGATTCACTTTTATTCAATACTACCATATATCAAAACAAAAAGAAAAACAGACTCAATCCCTTAAGAAGGTTGTCACGCCATCCCTCGTTGGGAAGAGCCCCACCCAGTTCACACAAATTCCACCTTTGAAAAGAACCATGGCATTAAGAAAATCAAAGGCTTATTGATCACGAAAAAATGTAAAAAAAAGCTACTAAAGGAAGTAAGAAGCTAAGTTATTAAGGAAAATTACAAAAGAAGTTATAAAGTAAAAATACGAAAAGTAAAACGAATATGTACAATAGGGGATAGAAACGAATATACACAAAATGGGGATGAATATATACATGGAAAGGTAATTTTATATACATACCAAAAGTAAAAAGTACGAAAATGAAAGTACGATAAGTAGAAAATAAAAAGAAGTAGTATCAAACTTATTACAGACCAATCATCCAAATCATCATATCAAAATAAGCCTCCCCTCTCCCCCAAATAAAAATTAGCCTTGTCCTCAATGATAAAAGCAAAAATAGAATAGGGAAAGGGTAGAGAGTAAAGAAAACTCCCTATGAGGCCTCTGTCTACATGGGGTCACTTGTAGGGTCCTGTGGCTGGCTAGAGTCGTCACCTCCCTCGGGGTCCTCCAGCTAAATTTCCAAGTCATCAGTCTGAGGAATCACCCCTCTCCCCACCAGCTGTATGTTAGCCTCCTGCTGTGGTACTTGTGTTGTCTGTGCTGCAGGGGCAGTCTCTCCCATAAGGAGATCTAGAGGAATCTCGCCGGCGGAAGTGAGCTTCGCCACCTCCTTATTCAACTCTTCTTGACCCATCTTCACTTTCCTCACCTATTTGCCCGCTCTTTGATTACTTTTTCATACTTACCTAGAGACTCTAGAATCTTCTTCCGGTTGTCAAGAATACTCTTCAATGATTCCTCCACTGATGGAGGCATCTGGAGCCATGCCGGAACTGCCTGAGCTACTACGACACTGGACAAGGCAGATAGTTTTGATGTAGCTACCTGCATCCAGTTGTTGATGCCGGCCAAAGTCTGATATACCCTCAGTGCAGTATGAGGGTAAGCTGATACAGAAGGCACTAATGGACGAAATCGAAGTAAATGGCCCGCAGGGTGGATGTGGCACGGAAGCAGATGACCCCTCAACAGTGGAAGGATCGACCCTAGTGGCCACTACCCCTGGCTCTTCAGACTGTCCAGTGGAGGTGGTGGCTTTTGCCTCTGACTTGGGGTTGTCCGGACCCTGAAGGCTATACTAGGTGAAGGGCCTTTTTGGCTTCACTTTCGTATAAAAATTCCTCCCTTCTACATCATGGTCCTCTAAGTACATGGTGAGGAAGTTTGGGTAGGGGTATGATCTCTCATACTTCCCTATAGTTTTGGTAATGACCCTGGACATAATGTTCCCCACATTTATCGGGAACCCTGCCATGATAGAAGCCACAATAATCGCCCTGGAGACCGGGATATCACTGTCATGCTGAGAAGGGTCTATCCGGCTGCACACGAAGGTAGACCACCCTTTTTCTTCAAAGTTCAGGGTGTTCCTTATAATTAGAACTCCAAGTGTAAGCCAAGATGGACTAGTCCCAGGAATGGCTATCACTGATGCAAGCCATGGACGGGCTAACTCATCCAATGCCACCTTCTCCACATAGCGGGA